>JBBBDQ010000423.1:247500-460000 GCA_037127315.1 Ascarosepion bandense | reverse complement strand
CTATTTTGTTAGTGTGTTTGCTCTGCGTTACTGCCTTCTAGTTAAATACTTTTCGGTTGTGTGTATCGAGCACTTTTCTTTTCTGGTTGTTTGTTCCGTTAGAGGGTTTTTTTTCTTTTTACTGGGAGGAACCGTATGTATTGTCGGTCCCACGCAGTTTTCTTTTTTTCCCCCTCTTTGCCCAAAGCTTTATAGCCGAGGGCAATAACGGATTTAGATTCTGCTGGTCATTCATAGTCTTAGAAAGTCCCTTCTATAAAATTTTGAGATTAGAATACACGCAGAGTCGGTTTAATAATTATTATTATTATTATTATTATTACTATTATTATATATATATATATATATATATATATATATATATATATATATATATATATATAGTCATCCGCAGACAGATATGTTTCGCGGTATCACAGCTCATCAGTACGGTTAGACTCCGATTACTTTTTAAACCAGGATTGAAACCCAACCGAATTGGCGTGAGTCTGCGATTCTACCTCTGGTAGAAGAAGGCATACTTTTTAGCGCGTATATTATCATTATACACGCCCGATAGCCAGAGTGCTCTAATTCATTATTGAATGAGCGATATATATATAAGCACAAATATATATATATATGCATGTATATATCGACATATATACGGACGCATAAATATATATATATTTAAATACACAATATATATATATATATATATATATATATATATATATACAGACACATACACAGGGTGATTAAGAAGTAACTTTTTATTTTATGTATGAGTGTCCAGCCAGATGTTCTGACTTAACACCCGGTGACTGTTTTTCTTCGGGGTTGGTTAAAGGAGCAAATCAAAAAAACATCGCTCCTTAAATCTCGGCACTGAGTAATAAAACAACAACTTTTAGGCAAAATTCGACTATATTCATCAACATAGTCTCTTTCTGGGGTGATACACTGATTCCAACGCTTCTCTAACAATTCGATGAATTTTTTTGCAGAACGATTTATCTTTAGCCTTAAAATATAAATCAGTTCCCGATATCACTTATCACAAAAGATTTACGAAACAACAGCAATAACTTTAGACGTTCTGACAAAACCAACAACTAGGTAGTTCTCATCCGACACGATAACAACAAAAATTACAATATATCCTAGATGACAACAAAATTTATTAAATTAAAAAAAAAGATCCCACAAATTCATTAAAAAAGTACTTAATTTAATTAATCACAGCGAACAACGCAAAAGTTTTTAGTTTAAAAATCAAGAAAGTTGTGGTTGATTACCATCCGGGATACTTTATGGTAACGTAAGAACCAATAACCCAGGTTTTCCTCTCAGACCCATCATATCACAAATACCTACACCGGTATTCCGGTATAATTAGCTGGGGGATATGTGATGAATTCAATTTTTTTTTCTAGAAAATATTCTAATACTTTCTTGCTTTCATGTAAAAATATAGAAATTGTTTCCCTTCTTGTGTAAAAAACTGAACTTATTTTTGTGTAATGGGAGAATTTAAAGAGATTTTTTCGCGCTATGATATGAAAATTGAAAAACTGTTTTTACGTGTTGATGTAAAAAATTGAAGACATTTTGCATCCTAGTGCAAATGTTTCAAGTGTTTCTTTACACCGTGTTGTAAATAATTGAAGGTTTTTTTTTCCGTAGCTTTTTTTTACGTCTAATTCATCGAAAATGAGGACAAAACTGGAAGCGGCCGAAATGTGGTTCTACAGAAGGATGCTACGGATATCGTGGACTGAGCATACAAGCAACGACGAAGTGTTAGAAAGAATGGCAACAAAAAGGAAATTGATGCTGAGCATCAGGAAGAGACAACTGAAGTTCCTGGGACATGCAATGAGGAAGGAGAGCCTGGAGAACCTGATACTGACTGGACAGATAGAAGGAAGGAGAGACAGAGGAAGGCAGCGGATAACATATTTGCAGGGTCTGATCAGGTGGATGACGGAACGGGGGTTGCCAGGAGCAACAGGAACAAACATACTAAGAGCCACAAGGGATAGGGAGACGTGGAGATCCATGATCGCCTACGTCCTGAAGGCACAGGGTACATAGAAGAAGAAGAAGATGTGAAAATGTTTTTTTCATGTTCTATTGTGTCTTATTGTATCTATTTAAAGGCTCGTTTTGAATCGTCATACAAAATTATTCTTTTGTCGCCTACTGTTGTGTGGTGGTAATTATATTACTCGTGCAAGTTATTGTTTATGGCTTCTCTTCCGAGTGGATACCGCTAATTTTCTGATCTGATTAAGTTGGCTAGATTGCTGTACGACTTGCAAATGTTTTCTTCACAGCAATGTTAGCGCGAAAATCTTATACTCAGCCGAGGAGAGCATCAAGGACTCTGTAGCCTCCCAGGGTTTTAAACCTGTTTTTTTAATCTAGCCTGAGAGAAATGCTTAAGTTTCTTTTAATGCATGTTTGACATAAAATTGGAAAAAGAAATAAATAAAAATTAAATTAAATGGCATCAGTTACATTTGTTCTGATTCTGAACAACAATTTCGTTTTCACTGTATTGGGTCGCGACAAATGTGCGTAGCGCTTTTCAGTAGACTTCAAAACAGTGTTCAGACATTTGGCACACATTCATACATGATTCTTTCGTACACATACATTCATACATGATTATCTCACGTTATTTAGAATAGAAAATCGATTCATCACTTGAGACGTGTATACCTCTTTTCACAGATTAACTTTTCTGACTCATAAACGCACACATTCACACATGATTTCTCTCAACACATACATTCATAACTGATTTTCTCATTTTATTTACATAGAAAATTCGTTACATCACTTGACACATGTGTACAATACTTGTTACTTATTTTGAACGAAAATGTATATCGATACTGTCATTCACGAATACTAACGCTACCAACATATACATACACTTAATTCGTCTATACTTTAAAGACGTTTAACACATTATTTTCGCTTACATATACTTACATTCATAATAAACATCTAATGTTTTTATTACGCGTTGACACACATATTTAAACAGACACAAGTTTTTCTTCTACATTTGATAGTCATCCATTGCTTTATCACACGTGACACATAATTAAATACACTTTTTTCTACTTGTCCTTTATTTTATTAATCTTGTCGGATTCCGATTCATATTTCAACTTATATATATATATATATATATATATATAGTCATTCGCAGACAGATCTGTTTCGCTGTATTACAGCTCATCAGCACGGTTAGTCAGCTGATTGTCTTTTACCCAGGATTGAAACCCAACTGAATTGGCGTTCGTTGGCGGTTCTACCTCTGAGCTACGGGCTCTCGGTAGAAGGAGGTAGATTTTTTAGCGTGTATATTATCATTAAAGACACACACACACACGCATATATATATATATATATATATATTTGCGCCGAAATGTCTATAATTCCAAACAGCTTCATTCGCTTCTTAAATCATATTTTCAAAAGTTTTGTTGATAATTGTTGGTAATTATCACACACACACACACACACACACACACACACACACACACATATATATATATATATATATATATATATTGAATACAGCCAACAAAGATTATATATTCAATATGATTGTGTTTTTTCCATCATTCTAACATTTTTCCGTTTTTTGGAGTTAAAGACTATAAAAATCTGTATAGGGTAACCGATCCTAGGCCAGCTGCAACAATGTTTGCCTGTTCTCCAAAGAAACGTGACGTCTTGCATTATCCGGATATGGAACATCACCTTTCCTGTTCACCTGTTGTGGGTGTTTTTCTTAAATTGACACCTTTAATTCATCCAGTTGCAAGAATTAATTTTCAAAATCAATTGACTGGTCACTTGACAGAATCTTACAACGCGGGTTTCTTTTCCAGTCCCACCAGAAACACTGAGTGACTTTCTTAGAAAAAAGCCCTGCTTTGCAGTGGCCAAATTTATCTCATGTGTCCTTATCCTGGAACCTTTTTCACTGAACATTGTTGTAAACGACCCATTTCTCGTCACACATCTCAATTTGCTTCCAAAGGTGTGCCCTTTCGTTGTGTTTATGCAAATAATCACAGATAAAAATGCGATCTAAAACATTCATTTCACTTAGATTACGTGGTACTCATACATCTTAGCGTTTTGAGTACCAAAGCTTCACTAAGTGTTAATGGATGCTACATTGTAATAAATTTACTGTTTCTGCCAATTCTACCTTGTGTAATGCGGGTTTCTCTTAAGCAATGTCTTGATTTTTCATCATCTGTTGTAGGGGGTTTGCCTGAGCGTTTTTCGTCAATAAGGCTACAATCACCAACTCTAGACTTAGGAAAACCACTTCTGTACATTCAGTTAAAGCATTTTCACCGTACACAACACATATATATATTTTGTTGAAAGCGAGAAATTTTTGCCTTTATGGTAATAAAAAAAAAATCAAGTGTCTAAAATACACCTTTATAATCTTTCAGTTTTATAAATACACCTTTATAATCTTTCTTTTGAAGAGTGCTCTGGTCGGAAATGTTTGAAGAGTGCTCTGGTCGGAAATGTTTGAAGAGTGCTCTGGTCGGAAATGTTTGAAGAGTGCTCTGGTCGGAAATGTAAGCAAAATGTTATTTGTCTATACTTCTGAGATGAGGTAGTATTTACATTATTTACATTATTCAGACTATTTCCTCATCTTTATTGTCATGTTTACGATGTTTCGGCAGTTGCATGCTCCGGCCTTTCTCAAAATGGCCGGAGTGTACATAAACATTGCAATAAAGATGAGAACAACAGTTCGAACGATGCAAATTATATCTGTCGATAAATTTGACGTATTTGACGTGTTGAGAACTGAACGACAAAAATCGGAGTAAACGTTCCGGACAACACTTTTATGATTTCGTTTAATTGTTTGGATGTCCCATTGTCTGACACTAAACAATCAACTGCCCAAAATCTGGTGAACAGTTCGTGTAAGAAATTGATTGTCACATCTGTAGTGGGCTTTCTACATCTAAGAACGTCGGGCCACTTAGAAAAACTGTCTACTACTATGACATTATAGATTCCGTATAGTGGGCCTGTAAAATCTATATAAATCCGTGACTATGGTCGGTCCGTTTTTAGCCAAGACTATATTTGATTGGAGGTGCTTTAGTTGCCAAGGTAGATCCTTTACAGGATTTTACGATGTTTTCGACATTCTTATCCATGTTCCACCAGTATACATAACTGGGCATAAGGCTTTTCATCCTTATAATCCCAGGGTAACCGGTCTGGAAATATTTCAGAATTCTTCTTTGTAGTGTTGTGGGAATGGTAACTCGCTCACTATATAGCAGTACTTTATCGTGTATATAGAAAATATCTGATGTCTGTTGGTCCTTTTCGTAAATTTTGGTTTTGGTTTGCCTGATAAACATATCGTTTAGAGCTTCTGGTTTGATTTGGTCGGCAGTTACATGGAGTTCCCTTACTGTGTTGTACAATATGGTTTTAAATTCTCCTTTTGTTCGAAGGGATGCAATCACAGTATTTTCAACAGGTTCTCTGTGTTTCGAGATTAATCTGGACAGTCTGTCAGCATGACAGAGTTTTTTGATGGTAGGAACTCTATTTTGAAGTTATAATCTTAAAAGATCGTTCCCCATCTCCGAAGTCTATTTGCTGTATGCACAGGCAAACCTTTTTTTTTAGAAACGAAGATTATCAGTAACGGTTTATGGTCCGTCTGCAATGTGAAATATCTACCGTGAATGTACCGATGAAAGTTCGTTCCTGCGAAAAGAATTTCTAGCCACTCCTCAATTTGCGAGTAATTCTTTTCTACAGGAAAAAGAGTTCTCGACGCATGAGCTATAACTTTGGGAGATCCATCTGGCTTCTTGTGCATAATACATGCTCCAATGCCATACGAGCAAGCGTCGATGGCAACTATAATGTCCAGGTCTGGTTTATAGTGGGTGAAATCAAGTCCGGTGTCAAGACTTCATTTATTTTGATGAATGCGTCTTGACATTCTGGTGTTCGTTCCAAGTCCTTGTCTTTTTTCAGAAGTCCATTTAACGGGGCAAGTAAGTTGTGCACATTCGGTGTAAACACTTGGTAGTAGTTTGCTAATCCTAAGAAACTTTGTAAGGTAGAGACATTTTCTGGAGCTGGCATGTCCTTGATTGCTGTAGCCTGTTCTAAATCTGGTCTTATGTCATCTTTATCGATAATATATCCCAAGTATTTAATCAACTGCATAAAAAAGTCGCATTTGGATTCTCTCAATTTGAACCCGTACTCCTGAATTCTTGAGAAGACTTTCTGAACATATTCCTTATGATATTTTATATATTGACTAATCCTTAATATGTCGTCCAAATATGCAAAAGTTATGAAACGTTACATTAGTGATAAGTACTCCCTTAAACTTCGCTTTATCCCCTTTCATAGACCTGGTCATTTTATTAGTTCTTAGCAAGGTTGGTTTTCCCAACTTTTTCCAAGTGTGTAGATTGTTAAATCTGAACCAGAATCCAACTGTAGTTTAATATTTAGGATGTGCGTTGTGGTGCAGTGGATATCGACTCGGAACGACAAATCGGGGAGCCGATTTCGAATTCCAGTTGGATTCCTTGCATGCAATTACGCGCAAATATCCTTGGGAAAGTTATTAATCCGTCTCTTACCTCAACTTATAAGTTAAATAATAGGACAGATTGGGTTCTATAGCCTTGGCTGGCAACCAGTCTACCACAGAAAGCAATGGCAACCTACTACGGGATAATTTTCTGCCCAGTCAGTCATGTCTCTTTCCAGATATGATCGCTTTAAACGTGTATCACATATGGCTCTTAACTGACTGACTTTTTGTACTTAGCGGATGTGCGTTGTGGTGCAGTGAATATCGGCTCGGAACGAGAAATCGAGGAGCCGAGTTCGAATTCCAGTTAAATTCCTTGCATTCACATTCGCGCAAATACCCTTGGGAAAGGTATTAATTCGTCTCTTCTTTTCAGTTATGGGTTAAATAACAAGAGAGATTGAGTTTTATATCCTTTGTTAGCAACAAATCTACCGCAGAAAGTAATGGCAACCTACTGCGGGATAATATTTTGCCAAGTCAGTCATGTCTCTTACGAGACATGTTCACCCAAACGTGTATCTCGTATGGCAGTTAACTGACTGACTGGCTTGCCCGTATTATCTGATGTTTACACTGTCTTGTTCATCTGATTGTTTTTTTTACCATCTATTAACCTTTTTCACCGCTCGACAATGTGAGCTCTTGTGCACGATACGGCTACAATTTAGGTACTTTTTATTCCAGTAAGGGCAGTCCTTATAACAATGTAGTGACCACAACCAAAAGCACGGGTTAGGGGGCAAGTTTTCTTGTTTAGTTTTTGATTGATTGATTTAAAAGGAGAAATAAATTGTTTACCCGTTTTCGTATGTTTCTTATGTGAGCTATGCCAGATTCCTGAATATTTTTCGAATCTTGGAGTACGCTTACGAATCTATGATAGTCCTCCGCTATGTGTTGGAGAGTAAGGTTTGACTCATTTTTCAATTTATTCAAAACTTTACGTCTAATTTCAACGTTTTTAGATGAAACGAGTCCCTGAACTTGAAATTATTCGCACTCAATTCTGACAGTTTGAAATCGTCGCAATGTTTGTTCACGACCGACGCGAATGTAGCGTAATCTTCACTATCCTTTCTGGTTAAATTCATACACTTCCATCTTTTATGTAAAGAGTGAAGTTTTCGGACTAAAAAATTCCGCAAAAAGTTGAACCACTTCAGTAAATTTCAGTTCGCTTGTTTTATGGGATAAAATATAGTTCACAAATTTGGTGTGCTCTGTGGTGCCCAGTTTTTGAAGAAGAAGGCAATTTTTCTCAGCGTCCGACCAATTTATGCAATCTGATGTATATAAATGTTCGAATTTTTTTAAAAATTGAAGTCGAAAGTTATATCCTGTGCAAAAACGTCTATTGCGCCCCAGATCATGTTTTGTGAGAACGCATTTTTGTTTTCACTGATTCGTCCCCTGTTTGTCAGTTCAAGCACGTTTACTTTGCTCTTGTTGAGTTTGAAGTAGAATTTCTTCGAGTTTTGATGTATGATTTCTGTTTGTTTTTTAAATTCAAGCCGTTCTTTTTCAGTTTGCTTTTTAAATTCAAGTCGTTCTTTCTCAGTTTGGCTCTTCAGACCCAAATCATACAACAGTGAATGTTTAAAATCATCCAGAAAATAGTCACGTGAAAAAAAATAAGAAAGAAAAAATTGAGAAAAATTAAAAAAAAAAGAACGAAAGAATAAGGGGAAAGTAGGTTAAACTTAAACGTATTAGATCGACACGTAGCAGAAGATTTATATATATATATATATATATATATATATATATATATATATATATTGTAACTAAGTTGTAGAACTCGTAATTTTCACTATCCTTTCTGGTTAAATTCCTACACTTCTATCTTTTATGAAAGAGTGAAGTTTTAAGACTAAAAATTTCTGTAAGAAGTTTAACCAATTTAGTAAATGTCAGTTGACTTGTTTTACGGGGTAAAATATAGTTCAGAAATTTGTTGTGCTCTGTGGTGCCCAGTTTTTGAAGATGTTTGACCAATTTATGCAATCTGTGGCATATAAATTCTCGAATTTTCTAAAATAGGAGGCGAAAGTTATATCCTCGTCCAGAGAATATGTAAAAATGTCTATTGTGCCCCAGATTGTGTTTTGTGAGAACGCATTTTCGTTTTCACTAATTCGTCCCGTTTGTCCGTTCAAGCATGTTTACTTTGCCCTTGTTGAGTTTGAAGTAGAATTTCTTCGAGTTTTGATGTATGGTTTCTGTCTGTATTTGAAATTCAAGCCGTTCTTTTTCAGCTTGCGTTTGAATTTCAAGTCTTTTTTGTATATTCAGATGGAGTTTCTCTATTCTTTTTTGCTCCTCAAGCTGCTTCTCTTGCCATTTAAGTTCCCGTCGGTTTTGCTGTTTAAGTTGGAACTTAAGAAATTCGCGCATGCGGATTTAAATTCATCCATATTTATCCGTTTCCTTTTTTAAAGATTAAACCGAATGCAATTACAAAACTGTCGTGGAGGAATATCCTGTCTTACCCAGTAATGGGTATGGCCCGGGTTATAAAAGACAGAGACTCGAACGAACTACAGAGTGTGATCGAGAGAGATCGAGAGTGTTTGTGACAATACGAGATTCTTCTTCATTACACGGGAGTGATCGAGAGTCTTCGTCATTATACGAGAGTCATCGACTTTAGTCTAGAGCCATCGGCCTTAGACGAGAGTTAGACGTCCCTAGACGGAAGCCTTCTTTTCAAGACGGAAGCATGCGTCCTATACAGAGACATTGCATTCTTGTTTGTTATTCGTGTTAACTGTTAGTTGGTGTACGTGTATTTGGTTTATTGTACTGAGGTGTAATAAATCTCTTTTCATATATCCTCAGTGTTAAGAATTATTTCTTGCACTATTCTTTCTCTGTTTATCCTCTCCCGGGATATAACAAAAACAAAAAAAAGTTAATAAAACAAAATAAAAGATTAGTTAAAGTGAATAAAAAATAACTTTAATTTTTCACTCACTCAGGGAATCAAGAGTTCTTTTATTCTCGAAAAACATGAATTTCGTAGTTTAGCGGCTCGCGTTCAAGTTGAGTTTAAGTTAGTTACCCTTATTTTTGTCGTTCAGTTTCTTTTTCTGGATTGTCAAGTACTGTTGAATTGAACAAAGTGTGACGAAAAATAGAATTCTGTACATCTAATATTGAAACAATATTGACAATTTCCATGCAGATCTTTTGGGGTTCTCAATGGTCCTTAAGATTCCTCGTCGCTAAATATTTGTGGCTCTGTTGGTAGCCAGAAAAAAGACACAAATACGGAATAGAGTTAAAAAATATATTAACAAAGAAAAATATTACAAACATATAGAACATGAGAAGATAACCAGCGTGATTGTATTGGTCCGGCGGTCAGAGCTATCTGCTGAAATAGACTTAAGAGTTACTATTGTACACACTATGCAACGGATACAACACAAGGACAGTTTTTTAGGTGAGTTTATCGGCAATAACGTAGAAAAATTCCCAAACCCCCTCGGCACTTCCACTTTTGAGGATGCCTCATACACCAAGTAATTCTGAGGAATAGGTAAAGCCTAGGAGATGACCCTCTGGGGTTTGGCACCCCACAGTGTAATGTTTCTTAGCTGCATGTCCGTCCTCGAACAGTCATACAACCAAGCCGCACTCTTCTCGAGAACAGAGACGCAACAGAGAAGTGACTCGTATTCCAGCTGGAATAGCCTTCTTGCACAATGCAGAAACTTCTGCTTATATATAATTTGGAAGAGTTTATGCCTGCATGGGTAAATTACCATAACAGGGACCTAGACTTTTTTAAAAATGTTAGCGCAATTCTATACCTTTTCAACTTCAAAATGATAATAATCAATATCAAAATGGACTTATTTTCAGGTAAAAAAAGTTATTCAACTCCAAAATGGATCAATCAACTTCAAAATGGATTAATCAACTTCAAATTGGAAAACAACTTCAAAATGAGAAATAAACAACTTCAAATTGGATTAATCAACTTCGAATTGAGAATTAATATAATACTAATAAATTTAATATTTATTCTTTTATTTTTACTTAAAAGGGATATAAAAAGATAATAAACGTTCGTAAGAAATTTATTTAAAAGTTTATATCATCTAAGTTAATTACAGAGGGAAGTAATCTCTGTATTCCAATATTTTGAAGTTGATTAATCCATTTTGAAGTTGATTTATCCATTTTGGAGTTGATTATTTTTTTTACCTGAAAATAAATTCATTTTGAAGTTGATTATTATCATTTTGAAGTTGAAAAGGTATAGACCGGCGTCGAGACCTCATCAATTTACAGTTGAGCTGCTAGATCTAACCGTAAGTTCTATGATGATAGTTTCTTTTTATGCACTTCTCGCATTTGAAACGCCCTTCTGTCTCCATCCTTTACACCTAACTTTAATCTGCAAAAATTTAAGTGAAATGTCAGCAGCTATCCTTTGTCCTGATTACGTATTCTTCCCGCTGATTATTAATGTCGGCTTACGGCCATATCACGTTGAATACACCGTTGATCACCGAAGTTAAGCAACGTTGAGCCTGGTCAGTACTTAGATGGGTGACCGCTTGGGAATACCAGGTGCTGTAAGCGTTTAGTAACGGATGTGCGTGCTTACGGCCATATCACATTGAATACACCGGTTCTCGGTCGATCACCGAAGTTAAGCAACGTTGAGCCTGGTCAGTACTTAGATGGGTGACCACTTGGGAATACCAGGCGCTGTAAGCGTTCAGTGAGGGATGTGCGTTGTGGTGCAGTGGATATCGGCACGGAAAGAGAAATCAGTGAGCCGAGTTCGAATTTCAGTTGAATACCTTGCTTTCACTTAAGCACTGGTACCCTTGGAAAAGGTATTAATCCGTCTCTTCCCTCCAGTTATGGGTTAAATAACAGGGTAGGACTTGGGAACCCTGCCCTTAAAAACAAATCCTAATGAATCTTGATACACGAGAAGAAAAAGTATTACTAGACACAAAAACTTATATAAACACAACAATAAATTGTTGAATGAAAAAGGTATTACCTGAAATTAATAAATAAAAAAAAATTAGTTGGCAATAAATGACCCGCCGAGGTTGATATGCCATAAAACAAAAACACCGACCAACATTATTAATGTTTCTCTTTCGACTTCTACACCTCTTCTGTCTCAGTGGGTTTTTTTTTTGCCTTTCTTGGGGTGAAAACTATTTAAAAACAAACAAAAACCCAACTGTCTTGAGTTACTCACGAGGCTTGTATCGTGTGAACTTCAGTATAAAATGTCTGTTCTTAATATAAATAGTAACTCTTTGTCTTCTTCATGGCTGTTTCTGTTTGTTTTTTTTTATTTTTAGTTTCCAGGACTTACTTTTTGTTTACACTCTCAAAACATATGTTATTGCTGATTAGCCCACATCTGCATTTGAGGCTTGCATGTAGCAATCCATGCACAGATGTCTTCGGCAGGACTTTTCCGGCCGTCAGAGGTCGAGTCGGCAATCTAAACAGACGCGAACAGACCCTTGCCAGGAGCAAGAGAGCAGCCCGAGCATATGAGAGAAACCTCACGCCTGTCAGATGTCCGTAACGATTGTAAACAACGTGTCTGTGATGTTGAATCGGAATATCAAACCCGTTCAACATCAGTCGCGTCATTGTATAATTAGACGAGATGTTCTGGCAGTAAAGGCTTATTTCATGCAAAAAATTTGTTTGCACCGAAATCTGGGCGGGAAGACAATTTTATCAAGTCGGGGTCTCAGCAAAATAAGATGAGATGAAAGTTACTTTCGCTTGCTGCATGCTGATGCTGGTATGTGCAAGTAGGTGCACATTATATATATATATATATATATGATATCTTTGTGTATGTTGCATATGTAAGTGTCTGGAGTGGATTTAACAACAGGGTTATAGTCGGGTGTGTCTTTTAATGACAGAAAGCAGAAAGAGAACGGGAAAAGCAGCTTAGGTGTTTGCTGATTTATGTATGTGTGTAAGTCTGTTCACCCTCTCCCTATATATATATATACATATATGAAAAAATGGGGACCACCCTCTGAATTTCAAAGAGTTGCCAAAAAAAAAAAAAAAATGATCGTTTCATGCAATTTTCAAAAGTAATTTGCGATCTCATTTCAGGTCAGAGAAACTTTCTCTTCCTGAAAGTTTTTTTAATACTTTCCACAATAATAATAATAATAATAATAATAATAATAATAGTGAAACTACTCCATTACTGTAGAAAGTTATCTTGAAATTTTAGCACTTTTTGGATATGGTGCCTAGGTTGTGGTGCAGTAGTTATAAGCTCCGAAAGAGAAATCGGGAGCTGTGTTCGAATTCCAGTTGAATTCCTAGCATTAACTTACACGCAAATACTCTTGGGAAAGGTGTTAATCCGTCTCTTCCCTCCAGTTAAGGGGTAAATAACAGGACAGATTGGGTTCTTTAACTTTGGCTGGTAACCAGTCTACCGCAGAAAGTATTGACAACCTACTGCGCGATAACCTTCTGACCAGTCAGTCATGTCTCTTTAGAGACATGATCACCCAAGCGTGTAACACGTATGGCACTTAACTGACTGACTGACTATGGTGCCTAATGATAATCCGAGAGATGAAGAATTTAAAATTTTAGTTAGATCTCTTTCTAAAATATTGGACGCCATGACGTAATGGGTTAAGTAGTTTCCTCATATGCAGTGGATATCGGCTTGGAACATGAAATCAGAGAGCCGAGTTCGAATTTCAGTTGAATTCGTTGCATTCACTTTCGGGTAAATACTTCTGGGAAAGGTATTAATCTGTCTCTTCTTCCTTCAGCTATGGATTAAATATCAAGACAGATTGGGTTCTATAGCTTTGGTTGGCAACCAGTCTACCGTAGAAAGCAATAGCAACCTACTGCGGGAAAATCTTCTTTTCAGTCAATCGTGTCTCTTTCGAGACATGATCTTCCAAGGGTGTATCACGTATGGCACTCGAGAGAGGAGTTTCCGCCCTATAAGATTTGATTCTGTCCCACTCAGTTTTCGTGTATCGAAAAATCGTTCGGCACATCATGGTATGACTTTTGTTACTCATCAGCATTGGCACTGACCCGTGAATGAGCAAAGTGGGAAGGAGGGGGTAAAACTTCAACGAGCCCTTTTTTTCGGACTGTATGTGATGAAGAGATCAAGGTTGTCCACCGGATATCCTGCTGCACCAGGAACACGAGTGGATTCTTTAATAATCTGTGTCAGATCGTAGGCAACGGAGATGTCTTTTTTATCGGTTTTGTTCGACTGCACCAACCACACCTTGTGGTGAATATTGAAGTCACTACAAATATGAGGATGTGCGTTGTGGTGCAGTGGATATCGTCTTGGAACGAAAAATCGGAGAGCCAAGTTTGAATTCCTTGCACTCACTTACGCGCAAATCGCCTTGGGAAAAGTTTTAATCTGTCTCTTCCCTCTAGTTAGGGAATAAATAGCAGGACAGGTTAGGTTCTATAGCTTTGGCTGGCAACTAGTCTACCGCAGAAAGTAATGGCAACCTCCTGTGAGATAATCTTCTGCCCAGTCAATCATGTTTTGTTTTTTTTCGAGACTTGATCCTTAAAGCGTGTATCACGTACGGCCCTTAACTGACTGAAAAATATGAAAGTCACCGCAGGGATACCCAGTGTGGATTTTATCAATCGTCTCCGCTATATGAACATTAAACTTCCGTAATCTAGAGTTCGATACAGAGCGAAAATAAAACTGTTAGTGATAGCACATCTACGAGTTTTAGGGGTTTTGACACATGAAAACCGTTCTAAAGCCGTGGCCATGGGGACTTTGATGGCCATATTTTACTAGTGGAGGAGAGTAGCTTGGGATTGCGAGTTTCTGCACTGGGATAGATAGATCAATACCAATTTCAGAGATGAATAAGTTGTCAAGTTTGACACCGAATTCGATCCCTAGAAAGTTGGAACGTAGAGCCCTCACACTGGCTTAGGAGATGGTGAACCAGGATTCTTCTTTAGTTTTTATGAGATTGGGTTGGATATTTTTTGGTCAGTTTTGTGGTCAAATGTAGAAATCAGAAGGTAGGTAGTAAGGCAGTCACACCAACATGAGAAGAATCCATGAACCACTTTTTTATTATCCGCGCTAAGAGTAACCCTTTATGGAGAGATCCAATTGAAACCACTGGACGGTTCAAAACCATTCACAAAATAGCAGTATTATACTCTCAATATTAGACACTTGCTGATAGAATTGGTTCCCTTTTACTTATTATTTCAGATGCTTATCAGTTGGATAACCCCCAAACTCACAAGAAAATACCTCCAGCTGCCTTAATGAAGAAACGAATAATCCAGGGCAGAAGAAAAAGGTGTGACACCCTGCGTGTACATGTCGTCTTCCGATAAATCAAGGCAAGAGAGCTTCTTGAATCAGAAATATTTTACCAGTCTAAGACCTCCGGTACTGACACTAGTTCTCTCATATACTCCCTTGAGCAAATTAATTGAAACAAGACAAATAATATCTTCCTAGGATCTCTCACGCTTTCCTTGATCACGTATACGTCGTCTCTTGGTACTGTTTTTTCTCTTCCAACCGCCTTTTCCTTTACGTTTTGAACTGAGGGATCAAGTTTGTTTCTTCTCCTTAATGACACGACTGACAGTTGAGAGACTGACACTAACAATATCAGCGATCTCCCTGTAAGTTTTGTCAGAGTATTCGTGCCGTATTACAATTGTCATACGCTTTTCTGGAGTAACGTCCATCGCAGACAATGGCCGTCAGATAACTAACCGACAGTAGAGACAATAGTGTCTGAGCGTGTTATTTTTACTCTTGAGAGAAAGAGAAAACTCTAGGCATTCTGTTATGTCCAAGGAAATCTAAGTAACATTGGTAGGGAGTAAAAGGGAAAACAAAATTTAACGGCTGCCTTCAAATTAATCTAGCGTTGGCAACCTGCTGGCAGAAAGCATAATAATGCATTCGTTAATTTATAACTTCGATTAAAGGCATGGCAGCTGATTGGGTGTGGCATTAGATTCAAGAATTCATAAAAATACTTCATTGCCACGGGTAGGAATCATTATCTCTTAGTTGCGTCTCTATCTTCGGAAAGAGCGTGAGTCAGTTGTGGTTCTGTCCGAGTACAGATGCGTAACTGAGACAAAAATTATATAATGGTGCCCGGTTCCGGGGAAAAGATACCTGGGGGTTCAATACCTCATTGCATTAGAAGGCTAGATCTGTGGTCGCCACACAGGCCAGCGCAACCGAGGATTGTGAAGACTGGGCAATTTTTGTCCCTCGCCCAAGATTACGCGCTCGAGCCCCCACATTAAAAACTAACCTTATGTCACAACTCGCTCCAGGGTGAGACAGGGTAAATAAACTTACCGAGCACCAGAGTTCGCTTTTGGCCGGAAGTAGAGTGAACTGTTCTGCATATTTTAGATAAGACAAAGATGCCTGGTACCGGAGATTCCAACCCTATGGCAGTACCTTCCGTTTCATTTTGAGATCTGGATGGTCAGAAAAATATCGATGTCAGCGTGACAGTGGTTGTCAGGGCTGGGAAATGTTTGTTCTTGGCCTATATTCATATATACATGTATAGCGCTCTCCACATAAAATGACCTTGTGTCACATCCTTCCATAGTGAGGACGACCAGTAAATATATACATTGATTACTGGAAAGGGATTTAGGTTTACGAAAAAAGAATTAAAATAAAAAAAAAATCAGTAGTTATCCATGTTGGCCAGTCTAAGACATTCTTTAATAGACGTTAAATAATTTTTTTAACGGTAAATTTCACCCTGTACAATGCCAGGGAGCCACTCTAGGTAGATGATTAGGGGAAAGTCGGTTCCATAGATCAGTGGTGTGTGAGAAGTGGCTGCTCAAGCGGAACTTGTTTCTCACCAATCAGATACAGAAGGAATGTCGGGAGTTTGTTACAATGTGTGTGACATGGCAGGTCATAGCCCTGAAGGTTAGACCTGGCAGAAACAATTCCATGGAAGTAGCGACAGAGTAGTGAGAGGCTCACCACCCAAACAGGACGTGGAAATGCTTTTAAAAAATATCGAGATTAAAAGTAAGGATTGTGAAACACTCGTCCAAATGAAACAACAGTTCTCCATTTTCGGCCTGATCCTGCTCTTGTACAGGATAACATAAAGAAATCAGGTTCCTATTGGACTACTTTTATAAGTGGATGTGGTGCAGTAGATATAAGCCTGGAACGAGAAATCGGAGTGCCGATGTCGAATTACAGTTGAATTCGTTGCATTCACTTACGCTCAAATATCTTTCTGAAAGGTATTCTTCTTCTAGCTATGGATTAGATTGCAAGATAGATTGGGTTCTATAGCCTTGGTTAGCAGCCAGTCTACCGCAGAAAGTAATGGAAACCTACTGCAGGAAAATCTTCCACTCATTCAGCCATGTCTATTTCGAGACATGATCGCCTAAGCGTGTATCACGTATGGCACTTAACTTACTGAACTGGCAAAAAGCTGACCATTTTACCGAGACACAAAAAAATAAAAATAAAAATAAAATGCATAAAGATAAGAAAATGTTGTGTCGTGGCTCGTACCATGTGACACCCGGTCGCCCGGATGTATAAAAGACAATGTGAGCTTAACACGGGAATTGTCATTATCACGGAGTTTGGAAAGTAGTAGATAGATTAATTGGAGTAGATAGATTTAACTATCGCCCGGTTCAAACTACATCCATGTTTATTGAACAGATGAAGAGGCTCATCCCTTGTTTCCTGTTTAGGATGTGGCTTCTGGCTTTCGCTTTTCCAATCTTTTTACTCTTTTTTTCTTTTTTTTTTCAATTGGAGTAGATAGACTAAACTATCGCCCGGTTCACACTCCACCCACGTCTATTGAACAGGTGAAGAGGCTCATCTCTTGTTCCCTGTCTAGGATGTGGTTTCCGGTTTTCTCTTTTCCAATCTTTTTACTCTTTTTTTCTTTCTTTTTTTTCAATTGGAGTAGATAGACTAAACTATCGCCCGGTTCACACTCCACCCACGTCTATTGAACAGGTGAAGAGGCTCATCTCTTGTTCCCTGTCTAGGATGTGGTTTCCGGTTTTCTCTTTTCCAATCTTTTTACTCTTTTTTTCTTTCTTTTTTTTCAATTGGAGTAGATAGACTAAACTATCGCCCGGTTCACACTCCACCCACGTCTATTGAACAGGTGAAGAGGCTCATCCCTTGTTCCCTGTCTAGGATGTGGTTTCCGGTTTTCTCTTTTCCAATCTTTTTACTCTTTTTTTCTTTTTTTTTTTCAATTGGAGTAGATAGACTAAACTATCGCCCGGTTCAAACTCCACCCACGTCTATTGAACAGGTGAAGAGGCTCATCCCTTGTTCCCTGTCTAGGATGTGGTTTCCGGTTTTCTCTTTTCCAGTCTTTTCACTCTTACGTAGACCCCTGCACATCAGTGGCGTAACCGACTTGCTTGGGGTGATATGATTAAAAAATAAAGTAACACCTACTATTGCGAAAGACTATAAATATTGTATATATCTCTTGGTTTTACCACTCAGTTAATAAAGTAGTTTAGGTACATTTCTCTGTGTATCTCTTCATAACATGATACAACAGAAAGAAATAGATACATTTGAGGATGAACTCTTATACTAAACCTGTAAATCTTTTACAATTGGTCACGCTGAAACAACGTTTCTCATTCGATTACCGGAGTAAAGCAATGTCCGAGGAAACGAATCAATCAATCAATTACAATTGGTCAAAGTTATCCCGGTTTCAACAACTTGCTTACCGAAAAGTACAATTATACATACCATAATTCATAACTACCTACACCAATTTAACTAAGGACATGACAGGGGATCGGAGATAACATTGGATTCAAGAAATTAACAAAAGAAATGACTACGGCTGACATGCTTTGGGAATTGGAAAAAATATTTATATTTACGAAAAAGAAAATAATTGAACGGAATGAAACGTTACTCTACTGCATTTTCGTAAAATATAATTAATAAACAAAAAATATAATTAATAAACAAAAAATACAATTAATAAACAAAAAAATATAATTAATAAACAAAAAAATATAATTAATAAACAAAACAGAAATTATTTATGACTCAACCAAATAGTATTTTCATAACATCTTTTTTAAAAATCATTTTACCTCAAGCAAGGAAGTTTTACTGTCATTGGTGTGCAAGGTTTTTTTTTGTTTTTTTTTTTTAATCGTGTCGCCCCAAGCAAGGCATTTTACAGTCACTGGTGTGCAGGGGGTTACATAGGAGGAATGTCATGAGTGAGACATTGCAGGGGGTGTCAGGAAGTGAGTAGGAGAGGGAAGAGATTACTGATCAGAGTGGGGTGGACGAGGAGGAATATTATGAGGAGTGAGAGGTTGCAGGGTGTGTCAGGAAGAGTGTAGGAGAGGGAAGAGAGTACTGATGAGAGTGTGGTGGATGTAGAAAAGCATGAGAGAGAGGATGTAAGTTAGTGAGACAGGAGATGACTATTGACTGTACATTTAAATTCTTGGAGATTGTAATTGTCAGGAAAGCAAGTGTGCAGAAGAGAATTCCACAGGCGGGAAGTGTGAGAAAAGAAGCTGCTGGAGTAGAATTTGCGCTTACAATTTATTGACTTCACAGTAAAAGGGTGGGACCTAGTTGCTAATCTTGTGGCTCGAGGAAATTTATATATAGAAGGCACCAGTGAGCTAAGTTCATCGGAGCAGAAGCCGTGAAAATATTTGTAGAAGAGACAAAGGGAAGCTACACTGCGTCGGTGAGAAAGCGACTGTATCCTAGCTGCCAAGTCGGGATCGATCACATTACAGATTCTCCATTGGATTCGGTCGACGACACCTATAGGTGAAAAGTTATGAGAAAAAGGGAAATTGTCAAGGTGATGTTAGGAAGTGAGTAATAAAAGAATAAGAATACTGGTTTGATGAGAGTAGAGTGGACAGAGAAAAGAACACGAGAGAAAAGAATCGAGTCAGAGATATAGGAGATGGCTATTGATCCTACATTTAAATTATTGGAGATTGAAGCTGTCGAGGAAGCAAGTATATGGAAGAGAATTCCGCAGGCGGGAAGTGCGAGGAAAGAATCTGTTAGAGTAGAAGTTGCGGTTACATTTTATTGGTTCACTGTAAAAAGGGTGGGACCTAACCGCTAGTCTAGTAGCTACATGGTCGCGGATTGCACTGAGTTTTGACAAATGACATAACAACAGTCAAACTTTGCACAATAATTATTTTCAACGCAAACTACTTTTTTCCGTGCGTCGTGGCTCAGTGGATATCAGTTCGGAATGATCGTTTCGTACAATTTTCAAAAGCAATTTTCTATCTCATTTCAGGCCAGAGAAACTTTCTCTTCCTGAAAGATTTTTTCATACATTCTACAATAACAGAAGAGGCTCATCCCTTGTTTCCTGTTTAGGATGCGGTTTCCGGTTTTCTCTTCTCACTTTTTTTTTCAATTATAGTAGATAGACTAAACTATCGCCCGGTTCACACTCCTCCCACGTCTATTGAACAGGTGAAGAGGCTCATCCCCAGTTTAGGATGCAGTTTCCGGTTTTCTCTTTTCCAATCTTTTCACACCTATGTAGCCCCCTGCAGATCAGTGGCGTTACCGCCTTGCTAGGGGTGATATAATTAAAAAAAAATCTATTACTGTAGAAAGTTATCTTGAAATTTTAGCTCTTTTTGGCTAATCTACTATGATACCTAATGATAATCTCAGGGATGAAGAATTTAAAACCTTAGATCTCTTTCTAAAATATTGAAAGCCATGAAGTAATGGGTTAAGTAGTTTCATCCTGTGTGTGGTGGTGTAGTGGATATCGGCTCGGAACATGAAATCGGAGAGTGAAGTTCAAATTCCAGTTGAATTCCTTGCATTCACTTATGCGCAAAACCCTCGGGAAAGGTATTAATCCGTCTCTTCTTTCTCCAGCTATGGGTTGAATAGCAGGACTTATTCGATTCTGTTGTCTTGTTTGGCAACTAGTCTACCGCAGAAAGTAATGGCAACCTACTGCGTGAAAATTATGCAACCCACTAAATTCAGAGATGAATCCCATTCTTCAAACATTATACAATGAAAACTTCAGATTCAATTTCAATAAATAAATACCTGCCGTTTTCCTTTGAATTGTCATTGTCAGAGATCTAAACTTATTTATAAATGGAACTTTGTGTGTGTGTGTGTGTGTGTGTGTCTGTGTGTCCGTTACTTATAGACTCCGAAACGTGAAAATTTACACAGGTGTACTATAAGCGTCTGCGAGTGTTCTTAGCTAGGTTTTGTGTCGAGGTACCCCCGATAAATATCGGAAATCGAAAAAAATCGGGTTATAGAAGTAGTGGTCCAATTTCAATCAAATTTGATACATTCAAAGACAAAGACACAAGGAACGATATTCAGAAGTTTCAAGTTTGCAGTTCTAAGAATAGTGCAGAAAATCGTTAATATATATATATATATATATATATATATATATATATATAAAAGGTAAGATGTTTGTGTGTGTGTCTGTTTATCTGCCTATATGTCTGAATTTTTTCAGCCCTTTTATTTTAGTTTTTGCTTCGGGTTTGGCTCTAAGTAGGTATAATTGTAGTTCTTAGTCTCAGCCATCATACCATTTACTCAGAGGACTTATTTAGCCTTCAAAATTCAGTTTCCGACGAAAAAACTTATTTGATATCGATAGCAGTAAATCAAAATTTGACTTACATCCATTCATTTTTCTTTCAGTCTACTGTTTCGCTTTAAGTGGAAACAACTATTGCTTTTTAATCTTTGGTGCCAATGTCCAAAGAGTCTGAGCTCCAGGACCATGGATTAGTTTTAAAGCTTTCATTATACCCTAGCAACGCCGGGCTATACTGCTAGTTTATTAATAGAATCTGGATTGAAAGCAAAACAATGGAAACGGGTTCTATGTGTCTTACGATTTCTGAATCCTGTAAGCCTTCATTTCTTTTTCTTTGCTCAGAAAAATTTATGTCTCTCGCTGATTAAAAACCAATTTAGTTACTGTTCTGCATAAAACTACCTCATTCATCACGCGATTTCTTCTCGATATTCTCAACATCCTTTCCTAGAAATGTATCTCTTTCCCAAAGGTCTTTCCTTGGTTTGCACTGAAATTGTCGAGCATTGTATTGTCATATAATGTGGGTAGATATGACATAGCAGTCAAATGTCAAATTTCACTATTAATGCTGGGTGTGTAACAATGGCAGCAGACATGGCAATCTGGTAGGGGGTTAAGTGCAAAAGAGAATTAAGAAACGTCTGTGTGGGAGACAAAGAAGAGAGAGGAGAAAAAAAGATAATTGCAAAAAGTTGGGTGAAAGTAAAAGGAAGAATAAAGATAGGAAGAAAAAAAAAGATCGTTAAAAAAGAGGTGAAAGAGAGATAGCTAGAGGAAGGGGAGAAATAGTAGACGGGAAAACAGACAAGAAATGAAGGGGAGAAAGATTAGGAGATTAAGAGGAGGAGAGAAAGAGGGGAAACAGTTTAGGAAGAAGACGAGTCGGAGGATCAAAGATCTAAACTTATTTATAAATGGAACTCTCTCTCTCTCTCTCTCTCTCTCTCTCTCTCTGTGTGTGTGTGTGTGTGTCCGTTACCTATAGACTCCGAAACGGCTGAACCGATTTTCTTGAAAATTTACACAGTTGTATTATATCCGTCTGCGAGTGTTCTTAGCTAAGTTTTGTATCGTGGTACCCCCTATAAATATCGAAAATCGATAATCGAAAAAATGGGGTTATAGAAGGAGGTTATATATATAAAATGCCAGATGTTTGTGTGTGTCTGTTTATCTGCCTGTATGTCTGTATTTTTTTTTTTGAGCCCTTTTATTTTAGTTTTTGCTTCGGGTTTAGCTCGAAGTAGGTATGATTGTAGTTCTTAGTCTCAGCCATGATACCATTTATTCAGAGGACTTATTTAGCCTTCAAAATTCAGTTTACGACGAAAAAAACACATTTGATATCGATACCAGCAAATCAAAATTTGACTTACATCCATTCAACTTTCTTTCGGTCTACGGTTTCGCTTTAACTGGAAACAACTATTGCTTTTTAGTCTTTCGTGCCAACGTCCAAAGAGTCTGAGCTCCAGGCACATGGATTAGTTTTAAAGCTTTCATTACACCCGAGCAACGCCGGGCTATATTGCTAGTAAATTTATAAAACGGATTAGAGAAGAGAAAATTGTGCAAAAAGAAACAAAGAAAGGAGGTGAGCTGAAATCAGAGAAAGAAACTGAGTGAGTGAGTGAGTGAGTGAGTGAGTGAGTGAGTGAGTGAGTGAGTGACGGAGAGAAAACGAAATAAGATAAAAGAGAGAGCAATTGCAAGGGAAGACGATAAAAATTGGTACAGACAAGAGAGAGAGAGAGAGAGAGAGAGAGAGAGAGAGAGAAGAAAAAGATAGAGAAACAGAATTTGAGAAGAAATTGTCTAGTATAGAAAGAAAGTAGAAAATCAAAATAGAGAGAAAAAAAAACAAAAAAACAAATGAGAAGGATGCATGCGACCATTATTCTTACTTGCAATCTATTTTTTCTGGTTATATCCATCTTCATCCACTTTTGTGAGTCTTGGACATTTCTGGTTGAAAAAAAAAAAGATCTGGGTGTTCGAGTACAAAATCTTGAGAAAGCTTCTTCTCATTTTCTACTGGCAGCACAAAACCAAGGATTATTATTAGAAAGGTTAAAAGTCTCGTAGACCTACAGGAATCGGTCCTTGACAGTATTAAACATCGGAAGATGATATAGTCTAACCACATCTAACAGCCTCTGTAAGGTCATCACTCGAAGCATTTATTCAACACGGACGCAAGCAAGGACGGTCACGCTGGGCAGACAAGATCAAAGAATGACTAGATATGGCAATGGCGGAATTTTTAAGAGCCAACGTCAACAGATCATCCTAGGGTGTTTTCTATTTTTTTTTTTTTTTTTTTTTTACTATAATTCATATTCCTACGACATCATCATTATCCTCATCATCAGAGAAACAGAGAGAGAGAGAAAGAGAGAAACAGAGAGAGAGAGAGTGATAAAGAAACTGATGATGATGACGATGATAGCAAGTGAGGGGAGAAAAAACGGGATGAATTTATAGTGGGTATGAGGGAAAAGATTGGGACCATTAGGGCACCACAAGGAGAACCGAAAGAAAGAAACATTTGGGAGAATAAAATATTCATTTAAAAAAAAAGAAAACAAACGATAAAGATTGAAGCAAAAGAAAAAAGAAAGAAACGGAGAGGAAAAAATCTGGGAGAGAAAAAGAGTAATAAAATAGAGATAGGGAGTAAAAAGAGTGATTGCGAGTGAGGCGAAGAGGAAAAGAAATATATATATAGAGAGAGAGAGTACGTAGAGAGTGGGGAAATGCCAGGATGTGAGATGAGAAGGGAGTTGAAGTCAGTCAGTTAAGTGCCACACGTGATACACGCTTGGGCGATCATGTCTCGAAAGAGACATGACTGACTGGGCAGAAGATTATCCTGCAGTAGTTTGCCATTGGTTTCTGCGGTAGACTGGTTGCCGACCAAGATTATAGAACCCAATCTGTCCTGCGATTTAACCCATAACTGGAGGGAATAGACGGATTAATACCTTTCCCAAGGGTATTTGCGCGTAAGTGAATACAATAGATTCAACTGGAATTCGAACTCGGCTCCCCGGTTTCTCGTTCCGAGCCGATATCCACTGTACCACAACGCACATCCTTTCGAGACATGATCGCCCAAGCGTGGAGTTGAAGTAACGAAACAAAATACTGGAGAGTCTAAAATGTGTGTTTGAAAAAGAAAAGAAAACAAGTCAAGGTGAAAAGAAAAAAAAAAAGAGAAGGAATTAGTAGTGCTAAAGAGAGTATAAAATAAAGAAAGGGAGGAAAAGTGTGAATGAGAACGAGATAAAAAGGGAGATAGAAAGAGAGTGAGTACACGGGGAATTGCTTGGGAGAAAAATAATGTTGAAATAATTCGGCACGCGCTATCGTTTCCTGCCTCGTCTGTTTGTTACGCTCGCCTAAGATTTAATGAGAGGTGGAAAAAAAAATTGGAGAAATTTATTCCGCTAATGTAAAATAACGAAAAAAAAAAAAAAAGAATAAAAAGATAATTATTAATGCAATATAAAAAACAGGGGGGATATCTACTTGCCCAAAGCTAACAATAGTAAAGTAATTCCTTATTTTCTACACCCCCATGTCTTACTAGATTGCTGGGTGGGGACAATGGGAGTTACTTAACGTTGTCTAGAGCTGCTATATATCCTGCTAACATATGTCTTAAATTTACGTCGTAATTTTTTAAATGAGAAATTATCATTCTGAATCAGCCTTGCCAATTCTTTTCAACATGCTCACCTTGGCAGTTATACTAACAAACGTTCTGTTATACCCTCTAGGCGTCTTCAGTTGCTTAGCTATTGCCGAAAAAAGACAGAAAAATTAACTTATAGGAGTTGTCGCCCTTAAGCGTGGAAAACAAAATCAGAACAATCGACTGCCGGGGTTAAAGGTAAAGGTAAAGGCTTCTGTTCAAAATTCTTAGGTTACCGAGTACGACGAATAACACATGGAGAAGGCCGAAGAGTACAACACCCGAAACGTTCAGAGTATAACAGCCAGGAGCAGTGTGCTGTTCTGAACAGCAAAGTATTTTTTTTAATCATATCACCCCGAGCAAAGCAGTAACGCCACTGATGTGCAGGGGGCTACGTAAGAGTGAAAAGATTAAAAAAGAGAAGGCCGGAAACCACATCCTAGACAGAGAACAAGGGATGAGCCTCTACACCTGTTCAATAGACGTGGGTGGAGTGTGATAATTCCTCATCTCAAATACACCAAGGTAAATAACTGAAGAAGGCCTGAGAGTACAACGGCTGAAACGGTGTTAGCCTAACAACAAAAATGAGCCTGCTGATCTGAATAGCAAAGTATGCAATAATGATAATTCCTCATCTCCAATATTCCAACATAGTGGAAGAAGGCCTAAGAGTACAACGACTGAAAAGTTGTGAGTCTACCAACAAAAATGAACATACTGATCTGAATAGCAAATATATAATAATGGTAATTCCTCATCTCAAATATTCCAACTTAATGGAAGAAGGCCTGAGAGTACAACGGCTGAAAAGTTGTGAGCCTAACAACAAAAATGAGCATGCTGATCAAAATAGGAAAGTATATAAGAATGATAATTCCTCATCTCAAATATTCCAACATAATGGAAGAAGGCCTGAGAGTACAACAGCTGAAAAGTTGTGAGTCTAGCAACCAAGATAAGCCTGTTGATCTGTATAGCAAAGCATATAATAATGATAATTCCTCAGCTCAAATGTTCCAGAACAAATCATGAAAAAAGGCCTGAAACATTGGAATACTAGTCCGAATAGCCATGCATATAATATCATCTTTAAAAAATTCCAATCTAAATAATAAATAACAAGGCCAGAGAATACAGCGGCCGAAATGCTGTGAATATGAAAACCAAGATTTGCTTGTTGGTATGATTAGCAAAATATATAATAATGTTATTTCCTCTACACAAATAATTCCGACGTAAATAATAAAATCAGTCTAAAGAGTGCAACGAACGAAACCATGTGACTAGAACATCCAAGATGCGCTTTCTGGTACAAAAGACAAAGCATATAATAATTATAATCCCACATCTAAGAAAAATATCAACATAATCAATTAAAGAAAGCCGGAAGGTACAACCGCCAAAATACTGCGAGTTTAACAAGATAAGCACATTGGTCTGAAATGCTTTCAATTTGTCCTGTGAGTATCAGATTTTCCAAACATACTTTCCTTGTTATGTGCCCGTGATATTTCAAATGCCGCTTCCTGATGTTAACTATAAATTTTCTTTTTGCGGTAATTTTCTTTAAAACTTCCTCGTTGCTCACATAATCGACCCAGGGTATACTCAGCATTCGTCTGCAGAACCACATTTCTGTTGCTTCAAGACGTTTCGTCATCTTTGATGAGATTGTCCAGGATTCACTGCATACGACAGGATTGGTATTGGGTAACAATTTAGTACTCTTTTCTTTGTTTCTGACGAAGTTTTTCTATTTCTTTATATTCTGCTTAGCTTTCGTAATGCAACTTTGGCTATCCAATGTGTATTCGGATTTCAGTGTGGCACTTTCTATTCCCTGATAAAAACACTTCCTAAATATTTAAGTTTTCGCTTGTTTTATTTTGGTATTTTCGATTTGTAATTTTCATTTTGGGCTTATTCTTTTGCTAACAAACATTCCTTCTGTCTGATGTTTAGTCCTTTCTTCTTGCTTTCCTTCACTACCTTCTCTAAGAGTTTTTGTAGTTTTCTATACCTGCTATCAATACTGTGTGGTTTTCATATCTTATATTTAAATAAGTTGTTTTTTCTACCACACCAAGATATAATTAATTTAAATATAAATATCATACTTCCTTTATTGTTAAAATGGATATAAAAGTGTCTAGTTTAAAAATGAGAAGGAAATTTTAGGCGCCTTTCGGCCAACACTTCGTCAGAAAAACAAATCTTCGGCAAAATAAAACAGAGAAGTTAATAAGAAAAATTTAATAACCGATATTAAAAGCTAAAAAGAGAGAAAAAAACTTTATAAATACTAAATATTATCTATGTTGGACGATATTCTTCCCGAATAAGTTAAATTTCAACTCCTTTTGTCTACACAGGACCGGGTGTTGCATATTAATAGTAAGAGACTCCAAGATGGAGCAAAAATATAAATGGAGTCTCGTCCCAGCCCTGCGTATGGCAGAAAAGAAATCGGGAGAATAATGCGTACTGCAATCGACAGAATTTAAGTTCACCAATCGCTGACTCATGAGTCTGCGAATACCCGGATGTAATTGGCTCATGCCTGTGCACTCTACCCGGAACGTGCTGGGCGATCTTAATTTCCACCCGTTGGATGGTCTTGCCCACATATCTTATATTGTTAAGACTGAGGCCACTAATAATGAATCCTTGTAGGACTTCTAATTCTCTCAGACACGTCTCTGTATAGGTTGAATAATTCCGGCGAGAAGAAACATTCTTGTCTTACACCTGTTTTCTGTTTTTGTATATCTGCTGAATTCATTTTAGATCTGTATACAGGCGGTTTGCTGACTGGGCCGGTGCCGTAAAAAATGACGGCAAAATATTTATATCGATATGCCATTTAAAATAACGGCAACATATATATTTTACTACCTGCTATTGAGTATCTTACATTAAGACATAAGAAAACAAAAAATAAATCACCCAAACCCTGAGCATGACAGGAGGAAATACACAATAGTATTTATTATAATAGAAGAATATATATATATATATATATATATATATATATATATATATATATATATATATGCTATTAAATATAAGAGACAATAAATATCTATTATGTTTTCAGATCAGTATGTTCATTTTTGTTGCTAGACTCACAACTTTTCAGAAGTCTTCATCTTCATAAAATGTCAACACAAAATAAAAGGGCTAAAAAAAATACAGACATACAGGCAGATAAACAGACACACACAGAAACATCTTGCCTTTTATATATCTATATTATCGATTTTCTGCACTATTGTAAGAACTGCAAACGGCAAATAAGTTCCATTTATAAATAAGTTTAGATAAGTATTTAATCATCCAATTATTTTAAAAATAATGGGAGAATTTTGTATGTTAAATAATAAAACTTGTAATTTTTCTCCTCAAATTAATGAGAATTTATTGTATTAACTCACACGAGTAAAATCAACTTCCATTTGCACCACGTTACCTGTTTGCATTTCACCCCAAAGTTTTAATTTGATTTTGAGCTTTTTTTAACGGCATATCAACCCCTATGAATTATTTAACACCGAAAAGGTTGTGTTTTAAGTTATTTTTTAATGTTTGGTTATAGTGAGAAGGTTAGATTCTGACGTTTTATTTTATTTTAGAAAACTACTTTTGTATTAAAAATGTATTGCTGGTATGATATTTTTCTTTCAAAAATGTATTGTTGGTAATATTTTTTCCTTCAAACATATATATTTTTCTATAAAAGTCTATTTTTATACTTTCAAAGTGTTTTGACTCCAGTTTGGGGGCTAACAATTTGCCCATAGCTGGGACCCTAACAGGTGCTACCACTCCGAATCAGAATGGAACTGGGAACAACAGCAATTAAGAGGTGGTTCCATTTTCCTCACAACCTCTCAATCAGAGGCCATGCTGCTGGATGCATTTTACCGTCATACCAAGGACCACCAAAATTTTAGAAGGTGTGACGGACGGACTAACGGAGATAACCAAGTTTTTGTGTAAATTATTACCTTCGCTCCAAATATACTCTGTAGAAATTGTGTGTAATATGAAACTCTCTTCGGCTCTTGCTTACCCACAATTCTTCATGGGTTTGTAAAATCCGCGATATCCGCTACACATTGGCCACATAAATTGTGAAGGTGACATCGCGCAGTATATCTTAGTGTACGGATGCGGTATTTACTCATTCGGAAATTCCGACAATGACAGATGGGGATTTCTTGTTTGCAGAGGACATGTTTTAGTGCGTTGGCATTTAGGCTTTAATAGTGAAACACGAAGTGTTGACCATAAAACGTAGTCATTAAAGTCGACCACGAAATGTCAAACGACTACAAACACAAAATCATACCAGCCAAGAGAGAAAGAGTTTTTATAACATTTTTTGTTACTAGTTTATATATATATATATATATATATATTGTTGAAAAATATAGCTATATTGTGTCAACTTATTTTATATTGATCCATTCATGTTGTCTAATTAGTTTCTTGATGCTGAGATGAAATCCAACAAGGAAGGCGCTGCAGTTTTTTTTTTATTACCAAAGAACTTTCAACCTTTTCAAAGATCAAAACAATTTAAAAGGACAGTATAAAAATAAGTAGACACAATATTGTATATTATTCTACAAAACATGTTTAAATGAAAATATTCTGCCTGAATATATATATATATATATATCGCTCGGGGTTCAATCCTGGGTTAAGAAGCAATCGGTGTCTAACCGTACTGATGAGCTGTGATGCAGCGAAACAGATCTGTCTGCGGAGGACTATATATATATCGAGCAAAGATCACAGTCAACTACACGAAATAAAGATATAGCTATTTATCAATGCTTGATGGGTTATTTAGTGTCGAATATGAGTTTGGGTCTTGTTTAACGGCACATAAATATATATAAGGCAATCTGTGAGTCTGTGTGTAACTGTTCCCTATGCACGCCTACATTTTTTAAGCTACGCCATTCAAACTTTCTTGGTACACATATCTGCAGGGAAGCCAGGTCAACACATACTTTTTGAGTTTAAGTTCAGCAATTTTTCCCTCTCACACATTTTGGCCAATGGGCACGATTGTTTACATTTGCTCCGTAAAACATCTAAGACCTTAGATTTTGTCTAAATTACGACACAGAAATCAAATCACACGTGTCAAATGCGACTAAAATATTTTTTATTATAAAAAAAAAAGTGAGCCTTTATAATTAATTTTTATTCCGACGTTTTAAAAATTCATTTCGTCAACAAAAAAATGTAAATATTTTTTCCTCGTAATTTTGAAACAAAAGAAATATAAAAAAAAAAAAAGAAAAAAAAGAAGTTTAAAAAAAAAATATGTAAAATAAAAAGTGGCATCTTCTACGCCGGATATGATGCTAATATATATATATATATATATATATATATATATATATATATATATATATATATATATATGTAAAAGAGATTGTGTTTTTAACAAAGCAGATTCAAGCCACTTTCGAAGTTTTGTAAGGACACCGTTATAATACTTTCACTCATTAGGGCTTTTTGATGACGTCATATCTGTGTCTTTACGAAAATTCGAAATCGGCATGAATCGGCTCTATTAAAGAGATAAACCCTTTTTACATATCAACACTCTATCTACACCCCGATATCGATCAATTTACGATAAAATACCTGCTTACCAAAATATACTTTATCAGTAAAACCACTGCTAAGCAACAATCTTGGCGATAGACATTATCACAATTAAACACTAGAGAGAGAGAGAGAGAGAGAGAGAGAGAGAGAGTATATGTCAAATTTTGTCAGTTACCCCAGAAATCATGAAAATATTATTTTCCAATTTAAAAATATTTCATTCTATTTTATTTGCGAATGTGTACCAGGGTACAAAATGTACTTAAGCACTTAATATAAGGTGGAGATTTATAGCAGAGGTTTAGAATTTTTCTCAATAGAATTGTTTGTTTTAATAAAAAGGTGAGGTTGGAAAATCATTTAAAAGTGGAAAGGGAGTAACCTTGTCAAATGTCCAATTCTTAATAAGCTCGTCACTGGGTAATGAGAAATTTCATGAAATAAATGAAAATAATACATATATTTGGGCCGACGATAATGTATTACAGAAGTTCAAGAATTATTCTTTAAAAGGAAACCATTTGCCCTTCGTCACTGCCCTGATTCTGGAAGGCTTTTGCAGGGATTGGTGTCAAATTCCTTTCTCCAAATTTACTTTTCCTAATTTTGCACAGGTTAGGCTTATTAGATAAAGAACTGCCAACGCTTAATGGGTAATTTAATGTCGAATAAGTGTCCTAAGGCGTAACAGTGAGTTAACCAAAGAAGATATTGCGAATTGTCAACGCTTCCTTATTTATTAATATCGAATATGAGTTTTATGGAACAAAGTGAATGAGTTCAAAAGTATATATAGCAAATTGTCAATGCTTGACAGGTTGATTAATGTCGTACATGAGGTTAATAGGACAACGAATGACGCGTTATTTCCTGTTGAATATGAACAATCTGAGAGAAAGGTTGCAATGAATTAATCAAAATGTAGATATAGCGAATTGTCAATACTTGACAATAATTTTCGAAGATCAATTTTCTGGTACAAAGACAGCAATGAAATACTGTAAATGTAGATGTATCGAATTGTGAACGTGTAAAGGGTTATTTAATAGCGAATTTGAGTCTTATTGGACAAAGATCACAATGAAGTAATCCAAATGTAGAGACAGTGACTTGTCATCGCTTTAATGTTATTTAATGCTGAGTATGAATTTTTTTCAACAAAGATCACAGTTAGAAAATTAAAAGGTAGGTATAGCGAAATGACAAAGCTTTATGGGTTATTCGATGTCGAATATATGTCTTATTGTACAAAGATTGCAATGATAAAATCGAAAGATAGGTATATCGAATAGACAACGCTATATGGGCTATTTAATGTCGAATATATGTCATATTGTACAAAGATCACAATGATGCAATCAAATGGTAGATATGACTAATTGTCAATGTCTTATGGGTAAATTAATGTCGAATATATGTCATATTGTACAAAGATCACAATGATGTAATCAAATGGTAGATATGACTAATTGTCAATGTCTTATGGGTAAATTAATGTCGAATATATGTCATATTGTACAAAGATCACAATGATGCAATCAAATGCTAGATATGACTAATTGTCAATGTCTTATGGGTAAATTAATGTCGAATATATGTCATATTGTACAAAGATCACAATGATGTAATCAAATGGTAGATATGACTAATTGTCAATGTCTTATGGGTAAATTAATGTTGAATATATGTCAGATTTTACAAAGATCACAATGATGCAATCAAATGGTAGATATGACTAATTGTCAATGTCTTATGGGTAAATTAATGTTGAATATATGTCATATTTTACAAAGATGACAATGATGCAATCAAATGGTAGATATGACTAATTGCCAATGTCTTATGGGTAAATTAATGCCGAATATATGTCATATTGCACAAAGATCACAATGATGCAATCAAATGGTAGATATGACTAATTGTCAATGTCTTATGGGTAAATTAATGTCGAATATATGTCATATTGTACAAAGATCACAATGATGCAATCAAATGGTAGATATGACTAATTGTCAATGTCTTATGGGTAAATTAATGCCGAATATATGTCATATTGTACAAAGATCACAATGATGCAATCAAATGCTAGATATGACTAATTGTCAATGTCTTATGGGTAAATTAATGTCGAATATATGCTTTATTGTACAAAGATCCCAATGATACAATCAAAACGTAAATATAATTGTCAATGCCTTATGATTTAATTAATTTCGAATATATGTCTTATTGTACAAAGATCCCAATGAGACAATCAAAAGGTAGGTATAACTAATTATCAATGTCTTATGGGTAAATTAATGTCGAATATATGTCATATTGTACAAAGATCACAATGATGCAATCAAATGGTAGATATGACTAATTGTCAATGTCTTATGGGTAAATTAATGCCGAATATATGTCATATTGTACAAAGATCACAATGATGCAATCAAATGCTAGATATGACTAATTGTCAATGTCTTATGGGTAAATTAATGCCGAATATATGTCATATTGTACAAAGATCACAATGATGCAATCAAATGGTAGATATGACTAATTGTCAATGTTTATGGGTAAATTAATGTCGAATATATGTCATATTGTACAAAGATGACAATGATGCAATCAAATGGTAGATATGACTAATTGTCAATGTCTTATGGGTAAATTAATGTCGAATATATGCTTTATTGTACAAAGATCCCAATGATACAATCAAAACGTAAATATAATTGTCAATGCCTTATGATTTAATTAATTTCGAATATATGTCTTATTGTACAAAGATCCCAATGAGACAATCAAAAGGTAGGTATAACTAATTATCAATGTCTTATGGGTAAATTAATGTCGAATATATGTCATATTGTACAAAGATCACAATGATGCAATCAAATGGTAGATATGACTAATTGTCAATGTCTTATGGGTAAATTAATGTCGAATATATGCTTTATTGTACAAAGATCCCAATGATACAATCAAAACGTAAATATAATTGTCAATGCCTTATGATTTAATTAATTTCGAATATATGTCTTATTGTACAAAGATCCCAATGAGACAATCAAAAGGTAGGTATAACTAATTATCAATGTCTTATGGGTAAATTAATGTCGAATATATGTCATATTGTACAAAGATCACAATGATGCAATCAAATGGTAGATATGACTAATTGTCAATGTCTTATGGGTAAATTAATGTCGAATATATGCTTTATTGTACAAAGATCCCAATGATACAATCAAAACGTAAATATAATTGTCAATGCCTTATGATTTAATTAATTTCGAATATGTCTTATTGTACAAAGGTCCCAATGAGACAATCAAAAGGTAGATATAACTAATTATCAATGTCTTATGGGTTAATTAATTTCGAATATATGTCTTATTGTACAAAGATCCCAATGATATAATCAAAAGATAGGTATATCGAATTGACAACGCTTGATGGGTTATTCAATATCGAATATATGTCTTATTGTACAAAGATCACAATACTACAATCAGAAGGTGTATATAGCGAATTGTCCATGCTTGAGGGATTGTTTACTGTCGATGAAAGTTTTCTGGAAAAAAGATCACAATGAATTAATCGGAATATCAATACAGTAAATGGGCAACGTGTGATTTTTATTTAATATCGAATATGAATCTAATGGGCTCAATATCGCTGTGAAGTAGTAGAAATTTAGATATAGTGTATTTGCACCGTTCGAAAGCTGAATAAGTGCCGAATATGAATTTTCAGTGACAAAGATCACAATCAAAAAGTAAACTACCGGCCATAATTATTAGGCCACCCCAGTTTTTTTAAAAATGTATTTCATACTATTTTTAGTGCTTATTGCCAAGTAGATAATTCTAAATGAAAATAGAATGGTTCTTTTGTTAAAACTGCACAATAACATGTGCATCAAATGAACTGTTCTGGTGTTCAGTTTTTGTGCTCTCTTCCATATGCTAGTCTCTTCTTATTGGCTGGCAGAAGCAAACGCTTCCTGGCTGACTTATAAAATTTTGCAAAGTAATAATAACAAAAGAACCATTCTGTTTTCATTTAGAATTATCCATTTGGCAATAAATACTAAAAATAGTATGAAATACATCATTTTAAAAACAAAAAACTGGGTGGTCTAATAATAATGGCCGGTAGTGTAGATATACCTAATTATCAACCATTTAAGGATTATTTTTGCGAAATAAAGATATAGCAATTTATCAATGCTTGATGAGTTATTTAGTGTCGACATATCAACGTTTGTAAGTTATTTAATGTTAGAAAAGAGGATTTTAAGTTATTTTTATTTTAATTTAAATGTTTGGTTACATTGAGAAGGTCGATTTAGTTAGATTTTGATGGAAAAGTTTTTTTCTCTCAGAAAACTCAAGATAACTTTTGTTTTTGTATTTTTGAAAAGGTCCTTTAAAATGAAACGAAAGATTTGGTTTAGTTTCTTTTATAGCATGTCAGTCTCGATGGGTTATTTAATGCTGATAAGATTTTCCAATAGATTCGAATGAATAAAATGTGTATTCTTTGTAAGAAATCAGTTTGTAGATCATGTTTTATTGACGTATTTTTATAAAGAGGGTTGTGTTGAGAGTTATTACACCCATATATATATATATATATATATATATATATATATATATATATATATTTTTTTTTTTTTTCTTTAAAAATATATTTCTGGTAATATTTTTCCTTCAAAAATGTACTGCTGGTGATATTTTCTTCTCCAAAAAAGTATTGCTGGAATTTTCACTATAAAAGTCTATTTTTATACTTTCATAGTGTTTTTACCCAAAATTATGGAATAACTATTTCGCCATAGCTGGAACCCTAACAGGTGCTATTATCTCAAGTTAAAGTCGAGTTAAGTAAATGTTTTATTTAATGTTAAATATCAGTGTTATGGTACACTGTTCACAATAAATTAACCGAAAGGTAAATATAGCGTATAGTTAAATTATCTCTGTAGATGTAGTAAATTGTCAGGACTTCATGTTTTATTTAATGGCGAAAATCAGTGTTATGGGTCACTGTTCACAAGAAACTAACCGAAAGGTAAATTTAACGTATAGTTAAAGTATCATGGCTTTTTAACGTCGAAGACGAGCTTTCTGCTACACACAATCAAATCACCGAAATGTCGACATCGTGAATTGTCAACAACTGATTAGTTCTTTAATGTCGAATATGAATTTTGTATAAAAATCACTGTGAATTAATTGAAATGTAGATAGCGGTCTCTGTCAACTTAGGTTATTTAATGCTGAATATAAGTCTTTTTGTATCGTTTAACCCTAAGCAAGGCGGTACCGACACAGGGCTACATACGAGTAAAAGTTTAGTCAGGAGGAGAGTGAAGAGAAAGATAAACCAGTTACAGGGGGTGTCAAGTCAAAGAAAGGGCAAGAGAAGAATGTGAACAGAGGTGTGAAGACAGTTGCGAAGGTAGAGAGAAAAGAAAAGAACAAGATATACGGGGTGATGTAGAAATGGCTGGAGTCAAGTGGATAAGAGGCAGGTATTGACATTGCATTTAAATTCCTGGCGGTTGTAGCCGTTAGGAAAGCAAGTATATGGAAGGGAGTTCGACAGGCGGGAAGTGCGAGATGGAATCAAATTTACAGTGAAAAAGGTAGGTATAGAAAATTCTCAGCGCTGGGTGGTATATTTAATGTAAAATTTGAGGATTAAGTTTACAATGAATCAATTGAAAGTTATATTTAATGAATTATTCGCCACAAAGAGTAGCATGATCAGAAAAATTCTATTTTCTCTTAAGGAATCCGCATTTCTTTGTTTATATTTGTCTCTTACACCGACCTTTTCTCAGACTCGTATTCCAAACATAAACAAGAGCATTCAAAGAGCGCAAACATCCGCCAAGACAATAGAGACATCATCTGAGCGATGAGAAAGAAATGATTACTAAAATGAGAATAGATACAATGAACATGATCGCACGGAAGAAAGAAAATACAAAAAAAGAAAAGAAAAATATAAAGAAAATAAAAAAATTTAGCCAACAAAAATTGTGGAAGAATTAGTGTTGGGACGCCCGCGCCTATTCGGCTATAATGGACTATTCCATTACTATGTAAAGTAATGGTGGCATCTACGTAGGAGAGTGTGCCGAGCAGCCGATCGACAAGTCAGTCGTAGACTTCCGGTGACGACCCGGAAGTACCCATTTCTCATACTACGTCTTACGACGGTTGAGACGATTAACCTTTATTCTTGTATTGGATACTAATAACCTTTGTAAATACTATTTTTACGGAATACAACAATTAACTTATTCCTGTTATTGAGTTATTTATTCTTACTCATGACATAACAGTTTTTATTTTTAAAATATCCCAAAGTTGTATTTTGACTCATTTTTTGTGTATTTTGTCATTGTTTTTTTTTTTTTTAATTTTGGATAATAAATATTTGTATTGTAAATAATAATATTTTCGTGGAAAAATAATGCACTCAAAAATATAATGACGTAAAGAAATCTAGGGGTGGTAATTCAGTATTTGACAAGTGAAACATAAGAAAAAATAGTAGTAAAATATAAAAACGGAAAAATAAACCAGAAACTTTATCCTGTACCGGATTGAACAAAAATCTAATTAGTTCGTGCCAGTCACGAGACCACTGAAAGTTTCATTCGAATCAGTCTAGCGGAGTTTTGAGATATCAAGAACAGACAGACAGAAAGGACTTTTCTTTTTAATCGGACATTCTTTCTTAAACAAAGAGGAGCACATAATCCTTGTTAAGATTTCTCGGTTGCATAGGCCGATAGAAGAAATACATTCTATATAAAAACATGGGTATACACTGAAATAACGTTTGAATTATATATATATATATATATATATATATATATATATATATATATATATATAATTGTTTATTTAATTATATTTTTTCAATCAATTCACTCCAAGTATGGCAATAATGTCCCAGAGATGCAAATGGCTACTACGATTGAAATAGAATGAGAAAACATTAGAAAGAAACGGGAATCAAGGGCTAAAAAAATTAAAAAAGCAAGGAATAAATCTCTTTTGCCGTTCAAAAAATCAAAGTGGTGTGTGAACCGGGAGATAGGCAAACATGTCTACTCGAATATATGTTTCGTTTTGAATAACGGATGTATCAAGTTCGCCATGGTTGGTAAACGATAAAATGTGGAAGGAGAAAGATATTGTAAACTCAATAGAGTGATAGAATCTTAACGTTAAAAATTACGAAAAAGTTGAAGATTGATAAGAAAAAAACAATAGTGAAAATGTTTGCAAGATAAAACAATAAATAAAACTGGTTTTAACAATGTCACCAAAAGAGATTTGTGAAAAAATAAAATAAAATAAATTAAAACTAAAAATGGGGAATCTAAATCTAAACTTATTTATAAATAGAACTTTGTGTGTGTGTGTGTGTGTGTGTGTGTATCCGTTACCTATAGACTCCGAAACGGCAGAACCGATTTTCTTGAAAATTGACACAGTTGTACTATAAGCGTCTGTGAGTGTTCTTAGCTAGGTTTTGTGTCGAGGTACCCCCGGATAAATATCGAAAATCGAAAAAATCAGATTATAGAAGGAGTGGTTGGATTTTAATGAAATTTGATACATTCAAAGACAAAGACATAAGGAACGATATTCAGAAGTTTCAAGGTTGCAGTTCTTACAATAGTGCAGAAAATCGATAATATATATATATATATATATATATATATATATATATATATATATAAAAGGCAAGATGTTTGTGTGCGTGTCTGCTTATCTGCCTGTATATCTGTATATTTTTCAGACTTTTTATTTTAGTTTTTGTTTCGTGTTTGGCTCTAAGTAGGTAAAATTGTAGTTCTTAATCTCAGCCATGATACCATTTACTCAGAGGACTTATTTAGCCTTCAAAATTCAGTTTACGACGAAAAAACTTATTTGATATCGATACGAGGAAATCAAAATTTAACTTACATCCATTCATTTTTCTTACAGTCTACTGTTTCGCTTTAACTGGAAACAACCATTACTTTTTAGTCTTTCTTGCCAATGTCCAAAGGGTCTGAGTTCCAGGACCATGTTTTAAAGCTTTCATTACACCCGAGCAACTCCGGGCTATACTGCTAGTAAATAAATAAAAGTAGTTTGATCAGCAAATAAATATTTGAAGAAGCAGGTTTTGCGAATATAAACAGAAACAAAACAGACATAATATGAAGAACATTGTCTAAAGACAGGAATGAAACCAAACAACCATTGTTAAATAAACTCCCCAGAGTGAAACGTTTAAACTGATGACTCGATTGTAAGTCTCAGTAAGGTGTTTCATTGCAAAGATCTGGTGACTTGAAGAGTTATAGAAATAAGGATATCAAGCAGTCAAAGAGTGCGAACCTCCGCCAAGTCAATAAGGATATTATCTCAGCGATTAGCGAGAGATTATTATTAAACTGAGAATAACTGCAACGAACTTGGCTGATCTCAAGAGTGAAAATAATAATTAAAATAAATAAATGAAAAATGTAAAGTGAAATTAAAAAATAGGCTGCAAACAATGTGTAAGAATTCGGTTTTTAATTTTTTAATACCTCAAAACTCTATTTTGACATTTTTGTGATTTTTATCCTTTCTTTTTTTACTTTTAGATAATAAATATTAAATTTATATTGTAAATAATCACATTTTGGTAGAAAAAATAGTGCCTTCAGAAAATAGAATGTCGTAAAATAATCCAGGGTAGGTAATTCAGTATTTGGCATGTGAAATGTACGAAAAAATATTAGTAAAAAAAAAAATTGGTAAAATAATTCAGAAACATTATCCCATACCGGATCGAATAAAAATATATAAATAGTTCATGCCAGTCATGAGGCCAATATGAATCCATACAGTCGGTCTTAATGGAATGACTGTATCGAATCCATAGCTAAATCCGCTGCTTAAAAGGTCAGTTATCTGATTAGGGACAGGGAGTTTTTCCCCTTTGAAACCATCCGTCACAGATATAAATCTACCATCCGCCCGTGCATTGAATACTGCTGCCATATCTAGTCGAGTGCCCCTGCTATCCACCTAGGGGTACTTGACAAAATCCAACGGAGAATCTCTAATGTGATCGATCCCGACTTGGCAGCTCAGATACAGTCACTTTCTCACCAGCGTAATCTGGCTTCCTTGTATCTCTTCTACAAATACTTTCACGGTTTCTGCTCCAATGAACATAGATTTCTGGCACCTCCTATATGTAAATTTACTCGAGCAAGAAGATTAGCAACTAGGTCCCATCCTTTAACTCTGAAACCAATAAAATGTAAACCAACTTCTACTCCAGTAGCTTCTTTTCTCGCACTTCCCGCCTGTGGAATTGTAATATAACAATCTGGCCCCACCCGAGGAAGGCTGATGCAAGCGAGGGTGTTTCCGGTCGTTGAAAGGAACGGATGTTTGTTTGACCTTATTTCCGGCAGCAGCGGAAATAACTACAGAGGCAAACAGAACAGGTGTCTCTGAGAATTACGTGGGCGTGCGTGGGCGAGGCAAAACCAGAAGAAAAAGTCCCGGTTCTGGAAGATTATATAAAGACCTCGTCACACGGATTCGCCAGCAGTAGTAGTAGAGGAGCAACAGAGATCGGCCGCTGAAGAGAGACACAACAGATACGACTACACTCCCGTCAACCCATTTGAAGCGCGCTCTCTCAATTCTCTGTTCCCTATTCTACACGGTCCATCGTCATTAATAAAAATATAACTTCATATTTTTATATATATGCGTGTTTGTTGTTTGTCGATATACAACAGAATTACCTTCCGTTGACTCGCTTCCCCGACAGCTACAATCTCCAAAAATTTAAATTTAAAGTCAATAGTCATCTCTTATCTCACTAATCTGCATTCTCTATCTCTCTCTCTCTCTCTCTCTCTCTCTCATGCTCCTTTCTCCGTCCACTTCACTCTGATCACATCAGTACAGTTATATCTCTCTGTTACTCACTTCCTGACACCTCTAACTTTTAACTCTTTCTCATAACTTTTCTCCTATTTAACACCCTGCACACAAGTGAAACACACAGTAAACTGCCTTGCTTGGGGCGTAATGATTATAAAAAATCCTGACGAGGGACCGAGAGACTAAAAAACAAATAAACGCGACCAAATACAAAAAGCCGGATGTAATAAAAACAAAACAAAACTAAACAGAAAAAGACAACAGGTGGGGAGATGGAGGAATGATTGCTGTTGTATTATAGGCAGTAAAACTGTATTACTATTATGGTAGGCAGTAAAACTGTATTACTATTATAGTAGGCAGTTAAACTATATTACTATTATGGCAAGCAGTTAAACTATATTACTATTATGGTAGCCAGCAAAACTGTATTACTATTATGGTAGACAGTAAATCTGTATTACTATTATGGTAGACAGTAAAACTGTATTACTATTATGGTAGGCAGTAAAACGGTATTACTATTATAGTAGGCAGTTAAACTGTATTACTATTATGGTAGGCAGTTAAACTGTATTACTATTATGGTATGCAGTAAAACTGTATTACTATTATGGTATGCAGTTAAACTGTATTACTATTATGGTAGGCAGTTAAACTGTATTACTATTATGGTAGGCAGTAAAACTGTATTACTATTATGGTATGCAGTTAAACTGTATTACTATTATGGTAGGCAGTTAAACTGTATTACTATTATGGTAGGCAGTAAAACTGTATTACTATTATGGTAGGCAGTAAAACGGTATTACTATTATAGTAGGCAGTTAAACTGTATTACTATTATGGTAGGCAGTTAAACTGTATTACTATTATGGTATGCAGTAAAACTGTATTACTATTATGGTATGCAGTTAAACTGTATTACTATTATGGTAGGCAGTTAAACTGTATTACTATTATGGTAGGCAGTAAAACTGTATTACTATTATGGTATGCAGTTAAACTGTATTACTATTATGGTAGACAGTTAAACTGTATTACTATTATGGTCGGCAGTACAACTGTATTACTATTATGGTAGGCAGTAGAACTGTATAATTATTATGGTAAGCAGTAAAACTGTATTACTATTACGGTAGGCAGTAAAACTGTATTACTATTATGGTAGGCTGTTAAACTGTATTACTATTATGGTAGGCAGTAAAACTGTATTACTATTATGGTAGGCTGTTAAACTGTATTACTATTATGGTAGGCAGTAAAACAGTATTACTATTATGGTAGGCAGTAAAACTGTATTACTATTATGGTAGGCAGTTAAACTGTCTTACTGTTATGGTAGGCAGAAAAACTGTATTACTATTATGGTAGGCAGTAAAACTGTATTACGTTGTTACATATATTTGTTCCTTTTATCCCGATATTGTTCGAATGATCTGGAAGAATAAACTTTTGCCACATTGTTTTTAATTAGCAAATCTGGTCTTCCTGTGAAACTGTTATCTACCGTTACTGAAAGTTTATTTCAATTTAGACACTCCCTTTGAGATGGAATACCAGGGAAACAAGTATGAACATGTTCGATATATTCTTTTTGATTTTAATCAAGGTCAGAAAGCTGCCAAATTTGCTCAAGACATTTGTGCTGTTACAGAGATGATTTAATTTACCGACAGAGATGATTTACTTTACCGATAGAATGATTTGATTTACCGACAGAGATGATTTACTTTACCGATAGAATGATTTGATTTACCGACAGAGATGATTTACTTTACCGATAGAATGATTTGATTTACCGACAGAGATGATTTACTTTACCGATAGAATGATTTGATTTACCGACAGAATAATTTTTCCGTTTCAAGAAGGGAAGTTAGAATTAAGAGAATTCCCGCTTTCTGCTCAGTTTAATGAGAACGAACCGCACGTGGTGATTAAAGGTAGGAATTGGCTCAGAAGATTGGCTGTTCTCGTTCTACTGTCGCCTGTCATCTTCTTCATTCAATGGATAATTTTCATAGACAGAGTTCATGAGCACTACACGCATTGACCTAGAAAACCAAACTAAAGCGCTTTACATTGACGGCAGTTTACTCGGTCGCAATGGTTCTCATCAATGTTTGGATCCTTCATGAAAAGAATTAAAAAAATATAGACGACTATAGGTTGGGCGGTGGACTAATATGCTCAGCAACCTATACATATTCGGGAAAGACATTAGAGTAATCAAGAACCCTGTACTGGTAGCAAACTCGCTTCCTAAGGACAGAAACGATTTCAGCATATATATAAAATAGAAAGGGGTGTATGACTTCTGACCATATCAGTTTGATACAGACAGTGAGACAATCCTGAAAGTTCTAGAAATCCTAGAAAGAGAAACAGAAGAATTCCTACAGAAGATAGCTAAGAAAAGGGGAAAGAAAAAACAAGACATAAATTATAAGAAAACTGAATGCATGGTTATCAGTAAAAAGACGAGCCCAAAACGCCAACTACAGGCCGGGGAAACTAAAATGAAGCAAGCGCAGAAATTAAGATACCTGAGGGCGGAAAGTGCGACGCTGAGATCCGAAGGCGTATTGGCATGGCCAAGGATAGATTCCAGGAAATTAAGTAGAGAAATGAGAGACAGAAAATATTTTGTTAGAACCAAAGAACCGGATTGCTACGTGATGACTGTTCCGTTATATTCCCTTGGCAAAGGCATGAATCCATCTCTTCTTCCCTATGTAAGTCCCAATGGAACTTGAATCAGTAAATCATTATTATCTCAAAGAAATTCTTAGAATCTGGTTTTGAATAACCCGTAAATGGTTGATAAAAAAACAAATCAATCAACTAACCACATACATAAATGTAGTTTTGAATCTCATCACAATTTTCTTTGGGATTTATTTAATGGACCCGTTTAATATCACTTGCGACTGTCATCTCCAAAAATACCTCTCTTTTCATACCGGGCAAGAACAAATAACAGCAAGCATTTAAATATTGACTAAAGTTCCTTTGCAAAAAAATTGATATCCAAGAACTTTTTACTACGGTTCGAAAAATGCTGTTTCAAAAAATCCGATGGTTGCCGTGAAAATCCCCCAAAATTCTAAACTCGTATCTAAATATTGACCAATGTTTTTTTTTGTATAAATTCATGTTGAAGAACTTTGATCCTTGCGGCTGTGGATGATACTGCCGTATAAATGTGTTGGCTTGTCGAGAAAATTTAAAAGGAAAAAGCAAATTAAATACATAGGATCCATGAATTTTAAGATCGATCGTCCCTACTGACGAATAGCTGGTTTGACAATGTCAGCGACAAATGTCCAGAATAATCCCAGAAAGAGACATGAGTCTATTTATTGCAGAATAGGCCAGTCCATTGACCAGAGTGAGGCAATCCATTTACTGGTCTGCCATTGGTTAAATGTGCTGGCCTACCATTGGCTAGATGTTTAATAAAAGAGGTTATCCGGGTCTAACTGTTTTACCAATACGAGGAGGCCATGACACCCACCATTGCGAGTGTAATATAACAATCTGGCCCCACCCGAGGAAGTGATGCAAGCGATGGTGTTTCCCGTCGGTGAAGGGGGCGGCGAAGCGACAAGACAGGTGTTTGTGAAATACATCCTGTCGAGGCCGGAGCGGATGTCATTTGACCTTATTTCCGACAGCGGCGGAAATGGCTACAGAAGCAAACAGATCAGGTGTCTCTTAGAATTACGTGGGCGTTGCGTGGGCGAGGCAAAACCGGAAGGAAAGTCCCGGTTCTAGAAGACTATATAAAGACCTCGACACACGGATTCGCCAGCAGAGAACGGCCAGTGGAAGCAGAGGGACACCACAGGCAAAAACTACACTCCCGTCGACCCATTCTATGTGCGCTCTCACTCTCCTGTTCTCTATTCCACACGGTTCGTCGTCATTAATAAAAATATAACCTTATATTTTTATATATGCGTGTTTGTTGTTTTGTCGTCGTACGGCGATATATAACACGAGGAGCCTATAATAGTTTACAAGGCAGCCATGATGTTCCCAGTAAGTTACCTTGAATTCTACACCTACCAAAACAGCAAAAACGACTTTGGTAGTTGCGAACAAACAAAAAATCTAGGGTCTGGTTCTGTTTATCAAATGTTGGACAATCTCATTAAAGGTGAAGGAAAGAAATGAAGCACGCAAATGTAGTTCTAAAGAGCGATGTTAAGGATACCAATGAGGAAAGCGGGCTTAAAGAATCTAATACCCGCAGGACAGATACCGGAAAAGAGAGACAGGGGAAAGCAACGGGCTTGAGAAAATGGATGGCAAAGCTGGGATGAAGAGGGCTAATAAGAACTACAAAGAATATGAAGATGGGAAGGGCAAAATCGCCTACGTCCTGTCGGAAGACGGTACATAGAAAATTGTATATAGTAAAAAATCAAGTCTATTTAAAACTGCAATTAAGCGGAAAAAGTCTATCTTCAAATGTAACGACCTATTCGGACAGCTCCATGGGTAGTGCTTCCCAAGAATATAGATTTCTTCCGAGAAAACCTTATTGGTGCTGATTTTTAGTGACTCTAGATTAAATCTGCAAATAAGATTGAATTGTGTGCAGAGTAACCACAGTCGTGATGAAACGGAGAGGTTGCGACGATTTCAAATTGAAGGACCTCTGCTGTGGTTTGACCTGGAGAGAGACAGGTTGCGCCATGTTTATTTGTCAAAGGCATGTTACGCGTGGAGGAATGCTTTTCCGGCTTTCATACCTGATATTTGCAGGGAACTGGCCAGTTGTTAACAGCTGCACGGTGACATAAAGCCTTTATTCTATCGTGCTACTGATGGCGATAAACAAAGATAATGATTAAAATTGAAGATGGGGCCTAGAACAGATAAAATAAAGAGAAATATGGACAAGACGTTTTTTGGGTGGTACAGATAAAAACCAAGTAATTTTGGGTGGTACAGATAAAAACCAAGTAACTGTAAGTTAAATTACAAAATTCATCAGTCTTACTGTAATATATTATCTTGAACAGCAGCAGTCATTGACAGGTACATCTGGTCGCAGGCAATGTCAACAAAAGAGAAGGATGATTAACAGATATATCTGGCCGTAGATGATGTCAAAGTGTAACGAAAAGAAACGACAACCAGCTTAAAAAACAAATGAACGCCGGGGGTGATTAACAGATGCATCCAGCCGTGTAAGTCAACAAAGTGACAACCCGAAAAAGCAAAAATGCGTGCGAGTTTTAAGATTATATAAAGTCTAGAATTTTGGGCTGAAGACAGAGAACTCTCCCTAACGACTCCCAACAGTCTTCTCGTGTGCGCGACTCTCTCCGGCTGCCCCCCTGCTCTACACAAGCGTCACCGACGAAGAATAAAAATATATATATTTTTTTATATACGTGTACCTCGTTGTTTGTCCAGATCCAACGGCAGTACATAACACTCCTGTCTGGCCGGAAATGCTGGACAATTTCCTCACAAATAAGGAGATAATGTAAAAAAACATGGTTCTACCGAAGGAAGCAGAGAATACAATGGAATGAGAAGGTGAGCAATAATGAACATTTAAAGAATAGTAACACTTACACACAACATAGGAAAGAGATAGTTCACATTTTCAGGGCATGCGATGAAGAAAGAAGGCTTGGAAAATTTGATACTCACAAGTCAGATTGAAGGCAGAAGAGACGGATGAAAACAACGCATCACCTAGCTGGTGAGTTTGAATAAATGGATGCCGGAGAAAGGTCTAGCAAAGAAATTAAAACAACAAAATTTATTAAGAGTAAAAGAAAAAAGACAGGGTTTAGCAATGTTTCTACATTCTGTCCGACTTCTTCAATTCATGTTAAAAAATTGCCTAAAAATATTTTTTTAAATTTTACAAACATTGCTTGACTTGGGCAAAATGATTATACCAGTTATCAATATGACAAAATGAATAAAATGCGGCGATATATGAGTAGAGTTGGAGGGGGGGGGGGTTCTTCTTGAAATTTTCCGTTAGTTGATTGGTTAGCAATTAATCAAATAGTTTAGTACATTCAGTCATTTTGTTTAAGAGTTGAATGGTTGGTTGATTTCGGGCATTTATTTTAGAACTAGCGGGTGTAATGAAAGCTTTAAAAGTAATCCATGGTCCTGGAACTCAGACTCTTTGGACGTTGGTACGAAAGACTAAAAAGTAATAGTTGTTTCCAGTTAAAGCGAAACCGTAGACTGAAAGAAAAATGAATGAATATAAGTCAAATTTTGATTTCCTGGTATCGATATCAAATAAGTTTTTCGTCGTAAACTGAATTTTGAAGGCTAAATAAGTCCACTGAGTAAATGGTATCATGGCTGAGACTAAGAACTACAATTATACCTACTTAGAGCCAAACCCGAAGCAAAAACTAAAATAAAAGGGCTGAAAACAAAAAACACAGACATACAGGCAGATAAACAGACAGACACACACAAACATTTTGCCTTTTATATATATATATATATATATATATATATATATATATATATATATATTATCGATTTTCTGCACTATTTTAAAGGTATTAATCCGTCTCTTCCCTCCAGTTATGGTTTAAATAATAGAACATACTGGATTCTATAGCATTGGATGGCAACCAGTCTAGCGCAGAAAGCAATGACAACCTACTGCAGGATAACCTTTTGCCCAGTCACTCATGTCTCTTTCGAAACATGATCGCACAAAGCGTGTATTACGTATGGCATTAAACTGACATTTCTCGTATTGTAAGAATTTTTTTTTTTAATCATATCACCCCAAGCAAAACAGTAACGCCACTGATGCGCAGGGGACTACTTAAGAGTAAAACGATTGGAAAAGAGAAAACCGGAAACCACATCCTAAATAGGGAACAAGGGATGGGCATCTTCACCTGTTCAATAGACGTGGGTGGAGTGTTAACTGGGTGATAGTTTAGTCTATCTACTCCAATTGAGAGAGAAAAAAAAGAAAAGAGTAAAAAGATTGGAAAAGAGAAAGCCGGAAACCACGCCCTAAATATTGCATCAATTATTTTTTTTATTAATAATAAAATAATAATATTTTTAATATTATGTATATATAAGAAAAATATGGAACGCAGCGAAGCGTCAGTTTTGAATGTTTTACATTTCCGTATAAATAAATTGAATGATTGTTGTGGTGCAGTGGATATCAGTGAGCCAAGTTCGAATTCCAGTAAAAACAGATTGGTTTCTCTAACCTTGATTAGCAACCAGTCTACTTTTTCCCGGATGATAAAGAAGTTTGCAAAGGGTCAATACACCTATCAGTAAAAAAAAAAAAAAAAGAAAAAACGCAGATTACACAAACATCAGCGATCCTCTTATCGATGGTGAGGGGTCATCAATGGTTTATACTCCACTGCGAATGATGTTATCTATTTTTTTCAGGTATAACTAACCTAGATAAAATTACAATTATGTGAAGTTTGATCCAATCTTCTCGTTGTTGGCCGTGTTTATTAACCTTTTGAGGAGGCTGATGCAGTTTTCGCTTAGTTTAAAAATTTATTTTTGCCATTGAGAATGGAGTCCAGTTTTTTATTGTAGTCTATCCTGTTTAGGATAACGAAAGTGCTGGATTTTTTCATTGTCCCTAATAATGTTTTTAAGTTCCCTGTAAGCTTGTCTCGACGCTTGAGTGAGGAGCTGGATTCGTCACTTGGAGTGATGTCTAATTTTTATGACATTGCCTTTGAGTAAGAAGGGGTGAATTTTTATGACTCTGTCTTGTTCTCACTAGTTTTCAGCTCCTGTACACAAACTAGCAAAAACACTAAACCAACTGATACTTTCATATTTACCCAATAAAATTCCCATTCAGTCCACTAACGAATTCCTCGACATACTAAATTCTAAATTGCAACAAACTAATAACAGCCTCCAAGACTCCCTAGACGAAAAATTTACTTAGTAATGTTCCTGCAAAAGAAACTGTTGACATCATTCTACAGAATATATACAATCACCCTTCGTTCTCACCTTCAAAAATTAGACCAACTGTTTTACGAAAATTATGTGCGTTGTGGTGCAGTGTATATCGACTCGGAACGAGAGATCGGGGTGCCTCGTTCGAATTCCAGTAGAACCGATTGTATTCATTTACGCGCAAATACCCTTCGGAATAGTATTAATCAGTCTCTTCCCTCCAGTTATGGGTTAAGTAATAGGACAGATTGGGTTCTATACCCTTGGCTGGCAACCAGTCTAGCGCAGAAAACAACGGCAACCTACTGCGGGATAATCCTCTGCCTAGTCATTTCGAGACATGATCGCCCAAAGCGTGCATCACCTATGGCACTTAACTGATTGACTGAATATAATAGCTAGAATCATTATTAAAATTTCTACTGGTCAGAAAGTGGGGGATTGGTTTTCTATTGTTATGAAGTAATAAACTGATCCCCCACTAATTACTACATAATATAATACATCTATTCTCCCTCTAGCTATGAGTCAAATAACAAGACAGATTGGGTTCTATACCCTTGGCTGGCAACCAGTCTAGCGCAGAAAGCAACGGCAACCTACTGCGGGATAATCCTCTGCCTAGTCATTTCGAGACATGATCGCCCAAAGCGTGTATCACGTATGGCACTTAACCGACTATCCTGCAGGACACAAACGCCGTTTTTCAGCCATTATAGCAACATTTATATACAATGTAACGGAGTAGCGATGAGTTCCTTGTTTAGATCGACTATATCTAATTTCTACTTGTGCTTCGTGGAAAATAAATGCTTCAATATCACCTCTAATTCCTCACCTACATACGCACGCTATAACGATAACATATTCATATTAGCCAACACCTCAGAAGAAATTAAAAATATGGAAGTAACTTTTGTGAATAACTATGTCTTACACTTTCCTTACGAACTCTGCATTAGCAATAACAATGTAGTCAATGCAAACACCCATAATTTCCCTACCTCCTTTCATAAAAAGTCTACGATCAGAAACTCGTGATTACTTAACTACAAAAGTGAATGGTCTCACAGATCTAAAATAGATGTTATGAAAACATGATTTACTGTTCAAAACGAAGTTTTTCTTAGTACATATTAATGTTTGAAAAACTTACCAACATTAAACAAACCCTAATCAAAATAATCTCTTCATCAGAAATATTTGACTATAAAAGAACTTAGCAAAATTAAAAAAAAAAAAACTTAATCAAAGTAAACACTTCTACAGAAATATTATTCTTTAAAGAAGTTAGCAACACTAAATAAACCTTAATCAAAAGTAAACTCTTGTTCGGAAATGCTATGCTTTAAGGAATTTAGCAACATTAAAAAAAAGTTTATTCCAATTAAAGTCTTCTTCGGAAACATTATTCTATAAGGAACTTAGCAAAATTTTAAAAAAATTAATCAAATTAAACTCTTCCTCGGAAATATTATACTTTAAGGAACATAGCAACATTAAATAAAACTTAATCAAAGTAAACTTTTCTTCGGAAATATTATTTTTAATAAACATAGCAACATTAAATAAACTTGAATCCAAGTAAACTTTTCTTTAGAAACATTATTCTTTAAAGAACTTAAAAACATTAAATAAACTTTAATCCAATTAAAATCTTCTTCGGAAATATTATTTTATAAGGAACTTAGGAACATTAAATAAACCTTAATCAAAGTAAACACTTTTTCGGAAATATTATTTTATAAGGGACTTAGCAACATTAAATAAACCTTAATCAATGTAAACACTTCTTTGGGAAATTTATTCCTTAAGGAACTTAGCAACATTAAATAAACCGTAATCAAATTCAAAACTCATCTTCGAAAATATTATTGTATAAGGAACTTAGCAACATTAAATAAACCTTAATAAAGTAAAGTCTTTTTCAGAAATGTTATTCTTTAAGGAACTTAGCAACATTAAATAAACTTTAATCCAATTAAAGTCTTCTTCGGAAATATTATTGTATAAGGAACTTAGGAACATTATATAAACCTTAAACCAAGTAAACTTTCTTTGAAAATATAATTATTTAAGGAACTTAGCAATATTAAATAAACCTTAAACCAAGTAAACTTTCTTTGGAAATATAATTATTTAAGGAACTTAGCAACATTAAATAAACCTTAAACCAAGTAAACTTTCTTTGGAAATATAATGATTTAAGGAACTTAGCAGCATTAAATAAACCTTAAACCAAGTAAACTTTCTTTGGAAATATAATTATTTAAGGAACTTAGCAAGATTAAATAAACCTTAAACCAAGTAAACTTTCTTTGGAAATATAATGATTTAAGGAACTTAGCAGCATTAAATAAACCTTAAACCAAGTAAACTTTCTTTGGAAATATAATTATTTAAGGAACTTAGCAACATTAAATAAACCTTAAACCAAGTAAACTTTCTTTGGAAATATAATTATTTAAGGAACTTAGCAACATTAAATAAACCTTAAACCAAGTAAACTTTCTTTGGAAATATAATTATTTAAGGAACTTAGCAGCATTAAATAAACCTTAAACCAAGTAAACTTTCTTTGGAAATATAATTATTTAAGGAACTTAGCAGCATTAAATAAACCTTAAACCAAGTAAACTTTCTTTGGAAATATAATTATTTAAGGAACTTAGCAACATTAAATAAACCTTAATCAATGTAAACACTTCTTTGGGAAATTTATTCCTTAAGGAACTTAGCAACATTAAATAAACTTTAATCCAATTAAAGTCTTCTTCGGAAATATTATTGCATAAGGAACTTAGGAACATTATATAAACCTTAAACCAAGTAAACTTTCTTTGGAAATATAATGATTTAAGGAACTTAGCAGCATTAAATAAACCTTAAACCAAGTAAACTTTCTTTGGAAATATAATTATTTAAGGAACTTAGCAACACTAAATAAACATTAAACCAAGTAAACTTTATTTGGAAATATAATTATTTAAGAAACTTAGCAACATTAAATAAACCTTAAACCAAGTAAACTTTCTTTGGTAATATAATTATTTAAGGAACTTAGCAGCATTAAATAAACATTAAACCAAGTAAACTTTCTTTGGAAATATAATTATTTAAGGAACTTAGCAACATTAAATAAACCTTAACCCAAGTAAATTTTCTTTGGAAATATAATTATTTAAGGAACTTAGCAACATTAAATAAACCTTAAACCAAGTAAACTTTCTTTGGAAATATAATTATTTAAGGAACTTAACAGCATTAAATAAACATTAAACCAAGTAAACTTTCTTTGGAAATATAATTATTTAAGGAACTTAGCAACATTAAATAAACTTTAATCAAATTAAACTCTTCTTCGGAAAAATTATTCTATAAGGAACTTGGCAACATTGAATAAAACTTAATCGAAGTAAACTCTTCTTTAGAAATATTATTCTTTAAAGAACTTAGCAAGATTAAATAAACCTTAATCAAAGGAAACTTATCTTCAGAAATATTATTTTTTAAGGAACTTAGTAACATTAAATAAGCCTTAATCAAAGTAAAATCTTCTTTGTAAATATTATTCTTTAAGGCACTTAGCAGCATTAAATAAATTTTAATACAAGTAAACTCTTCTTTAGAAATATTATTCTTTAATAAATTTAGCAACAGTAAATAAATCTTAATCAAGGCAAACTCTTATTGGGAAATTTTATTCTTTAAAGAACCGAGCAACATTAAATAAAATTTAATCCAATTAAAATCTTCTTCGGAAATATTATACTAAAAGTATCATAGCAACATTAAATAAAACTTAATCAAAGTAAATTTTTCTTCGGAAATATTGTTTTTTAAGTAACTTTGCAACATTAAATAAACTTTAATCCAATTAAACTCGTCTTCGCAAATATTATTCTATATGGAACTTAGCAACATTAAATAAACCTTAATCAAAATAATCTCTTCTTGGGAAATATTATTATTTAATAAACTTAACAACATTAAATAAAACCTAGTCGAATTAATGTCTGCTTCGGAAATATTATTTTTTAAGGAACTTAGTAACATTAAATAAACCTAATCAAAAGAAACTCTTCTTCGGTTATATTAATCATTAATGAACTTTGCAACATCAAATAAAACTTAATCAAAGTAAACTTTTCTTCGGAAATATTATTCTTTAAAGAATTCCTCGAAAATATTATTCTTTAAGGAATATAGCAACATTAAATAAACCTTAAGCAAATCAAATTTTCCTTAGAAAATATTATTCTTTGAGGAACTTGGAAACTATAAAAAAACTTTAATCCAATTAAACTTTTCTTTAAAAAATATTATTCTTTAAAGAACTTAGCAACCTTAAACTTTAATCCAATTAAACTCTTCTTTGGAAATAAAATTCTTTAAGGTACTTATAAACATTAAATAAACTTTAAACCAAGTAAACTGTTTTTTGGAAATATTTTTCTTTAAGGAACTTAGCAACATTAAATAAAACTTAATCAAACTAAACCTTTCAGCGGAAATATTTTTTTAAGGAACTAAGCAACATTAAATAAACCTTTAAACAGAGTAAACTTTTCTCTGGACATATTTTCTCATTATTTTATTCGTTGCACTTTAAGCAAGACAGTACCTACACTGGTGCGTAGTGGGTTACAGTGAGAGAAAAGGAAAGAAAAAGAAACTGGGAACAAGTTACCGGGCATGTCGGAGAAAGGACAAGTTAATTTTGGGAGTCAAGAAGTTAGAAGATAGCAATTTATGTTGCACTTAAACTTCTGGAGATTGTAACTATCAGAAAGGCAATATGTGAAAGTGATTTTAACTGGAGGGAAGTGCGAGAGAATAAACCGAGAGAGCAGAAGTGGCGCTTACATTTGATTATTTTGAGGGTGAAAAGGTGAGACCTAGTTTCCAATCTAGTAGAACGAGTATACTCATTTGGTCGGGGCACCAGTGAAAGAAGTTCGTCTGAGCAGAAGCCGTGAAAATATTTGCAGAAAAAGACAAAAGGAAGCCACAACACGTGGGTGAGAAATTGACTAAAATCGAGCTGCTATATCGAGTTTGATATACATTGCAGGTCTTTTTTAGATTTCATTGAGAACCCGGAGATGAATAGCAGGGGAAACCGACCAAATATGTCAACAGTATTCAATTTACTGACGAATTTTTTTGTTTTTTAATCATATTACCCCGAGCAAGGCGGTAACACCACTGATGTGCAGGGGGCTACATAGGAGTGAAAAGATTGGAAAAGAGAAAGCCGGAAACCACATCCTAAACAGGGAACAAGAGATGAGCCTCTACACCTGTTCAATAGACGTGGATGGAGTGTGGACCGGGCGATAGTTTAGTCTATCTACTCCAATTGAGGAAAAAAAAAAAAGAAAGAAAAGAGTGAAAAGATTGGAAAAGAGAAAGCCGGAAACCACATCCTAAACAGGGAACAAGGGATGAGCCTCTACACCTGTTCAATAGACGTGGGTGGAGTGTGAACCGGGCGATAGATAGCTCTATCTACTCCAATCGAGGAAAAAAAAAGGAAAGAAAAGTGAAAAGATTAGAAAAGAGAAGGCCGGAAACCACATCCTAAACAGGGAACAAGGGATGAGCCTCTCCATCTGTTCAATAGATGTGGATGGAGTGTGAACCGGGCGATAGTTTAGTCTATCTACTCCAATTGAAAGTTTAGTCTATCTACTCCAATTGAATGGTAGATTTATAAATGTGCAAGATAGATTTTGAAGAAAATATGAAAGACTCCTAGCCTGTCATAATCACCCAAACGTTTTAGCAGTATATGTAGCTATCTGTTCAATAAATTCGTTGCACTTGAGGTCGACTGAGAGTGTGAGGCCAAGGAGACGCTGTGTGCTATTTTCTGAAAGACTAGTATCTAAAATTATTTATAAATGGAACTTTGTGTGTGTGTGTGTGTGTGTGAATGTGTGTGTGTGTCTGTGTCCGTTACCTATAAGCGGCTGAACCTATTTTCTTGAAAATTTACACAGTTGTACTCAGTTGTACTATAGGCGTCTGCGAATGTTCTTAGCTAGGATTTGTGTCGAGGTACCCCCGATAAATATCGAAAATTAATTATCGAAAAAATCGGGTTATAGAAGGAGTGGTCCGATTTTAATCAAATTTGATACACACATAGACAAAGACATAAGAAACGATATTCAGAAGTTTCAAGGTTGCAAGTCTTAAAATAGTGCAGAAAATTGATAATATATACGCAAGAGTTCAGGCTCCTAGCTACAAGTCGAATGCTACAACCAGAAAACTGCTAATCCTTTACATTCAATCCGAAGATTCGTTGTCACTATTCACACTCACGACAAAATTTAATGAAAGTGACACTATTAAGGCCCGAGGAGAGGAAAAGACCAGGGGAGCTCTTCCTAAAAGAAAATAGGTAAATAGCAGGACATGCTGAGTTGTCCTGCTATCTACCTATATTTATAGACCTTGGGTTGCAACCGGTCTGAATTTCAAACCAGCCTGGAGAGAGATTTAATATTTCATACTTCAGAAAATAAAATTTAAAAAAAATAAAGCTGTTTTTTTCGCTAAATATTTCATGCAGGAAATCAACTGTCTGTAATTCGTGTGGCATTAATGTAACTTTTTTCTCTAAAATTAAATGTCTACATTTTTAAATAGTCTTCGAAAATTTCTGAAATTCATTTAGTCAACAAAAAAGGTAAATATTTTCCCTCGTAATTTTGAAATAAAAACAAACGCAAAATTGTTTAGAATGTCACACAAAACTTAACGTTGATGGGCTCCGTCAGGTTTTCGTGTTAAGAAAACACAACTTCTATTGCGGCTGCGAGTGAAAGCCCTACGACTCTAAGGAGTCATGTGATATCTTGATCTAGATCTGGAAGAGAAGAGGGATACATGGTCTGAGGATCGCTTGTGGAGTGAAGCTTACATTCACCATGCAGTGTTGATTCAAAGTTACTGGGAACTTCAGCGTCAGCCTCATAGATTAAAGACGATTGCATGAACACGTGTCAGTAACAAGGTCCATAACGCACAGATGCAATCAGAAACCCACGCATGCGTAGATCTGTAGATGATGGCTTGAGTTTAACGACGATTCTTTTTGACTGCATTTTCCCGCGATTTTCGTTTTTCGCATACAATCAGCTGAGATAAAGCATCGTTGTCTTTCTTCAGTCGAGCGTTACTAATTACACAGACGAGCACATGTTCCTTGGCCTTTTAGGTGCTTGTTCACAATGTTTGGGCGGTCGGTTATGTAAGATTTTTTTTCTCTTCTCTAACACCTACTCACACCATTTCTCTTTTAATTTTCTTGCCTTTTCGTTTATTTTAAGAGTTAAAAAAGGAAAAAAAAAAGGGATAATGTCCTGGCATACGCAATAAAAAAAAACAGGAACCCAAAAGAACCTCAACATAATCGTTAGGAAGGACATCTGGAAGGCAAAATGGTTGGGGTCGTATTTAAAAATGATTTTGGATTTTTAGAGTTGAAAATAAGAACGTATTCAAATGTAATCAAAATTAGGTTTACTTGCGGGTTAAATTTAACAAAAGTCTCTCGCAGGCGGATGTGCGTTGTGGTGCAGTGAATATCAGCTCGGCACGAGAAATCGGGGAGCCGAGTTCGAGTTCCAGTTGAATTCATTGCATTCACTTACGCGCAAATACCATTGGGAAAGGTATTAATCCGTCTCTTCCTTCCAGTTATGGGTTAAATAACAAGGCAGATTGGGCTCTATAGTCTTGGCAGGCAACCAGTCTACCTCAGAAAGCAATGGCAACCTACTGCGGGATAATATTCTGCCCAATAAGTCATGTCTCTTTCGAGACTTGATCGCCGAAAGCGTGTATCACATATGGCATTGACTTCTTTATCAATTTTCGAATCGGAGATTAGTTTTGGTCATTAGCCATTTTCAAGGGATTTTTGTTGTTGTTGTTGTTGTTGTTGTTGTTGTTGTTGTTGTTAGTTTTGGTTTTTAGGTATTTTAAAGGAGCGGCAGTGAATGCTGGACAATATCATCGAAAATGAGGACAAAACTGGAAGCAGCGGAAATGTGGTTCTACAGAAGGATGCTGCGGATATCGTGGACTGAGCATGCAAGCAACGATGAGGTGTTGGAAAGAATGGCAACCAAAAGAAAATTAATACTGAGCATCAGGAAAAGACAACTGAAGTTCCTGGGACACGCAATGAGGAAGGAGAGCCTGGAGACCCTGATACTGACTGGCCAAATAGAAGGAAAGAGAGACAGAGGAAGGCAGCTGAAAACATATTTGCAGGGCCTGATCAGGTGGTTGACGGAACGGGTGTTGCCAGGAGTAACAGGAGTAAACATACTAAGAGCCACAAGGGATGGGGAGACGTGGAGAACCATGATCGCCTACGTTCTGAAGGGACAGGGCACATAGAAGAAGAATAAAGGAGGTGTATTTTGTGTTGTTAGTTTTAATATTTATTCATTTTTTAGGGAGTTTGTTTTTGGTTTTATTAGATTTGAACTTTAGCCATTTTCAAGAGATTTATTTTTGTTGTTGTAAAATTGGTTTTAAGTAATTTTTAAGGGGGTTTGTTTTTGATGCTGTTAGTTTTGGTCTTCAGCCATATTTAAGGGGGTCTTGTTTTTGGTCTTATTTGTTTTGATCTTGAGCCATTTTACAAGTTGTATAGTTTTTGGTATTGTTTGTTAAGTCGTTAGCCATTTTAAGGGGGTTTGTTTTTGATGCTCTTAGTTTTGGTCTTCAGCCATATTTAAGGGGGTCTTGTGTTTGGTCTTATTTGTTTTGATCTTGAGCCATTTTACAAGTTGTATAGTTTTTGGTATTGTTTGTTAAGTCGTTAGTTTCTCCAGGTGTTTTGAATGTTTAAGTTGTATTTTATTTTTGTGTTGTTTTAACCTTGAAAATAGCTAAAGAAGTGGCAGAATGCTCATGGGATAAATTTTCTGTGCTTCCTGCTGGGAAGATGGGCGTTTTCATCCAGTCACTATGTATTTACAATGGATGCTACCCAATGCGAGAGAACGTGCTATTTGACCCATGACTTGTGTGTGTATAAGGAATGAGTTGAAGAACAGATACATTCGTACCTTTCACAACGTTATTTCCGCAGAAATAACCAATTTGATTGGGATTCGAACTCGGACATCCAATTCCTCATTTTGAACTGTTATTTATTACACAACCCACACTCATACTCTGTTATTGTTTCCCCCTCGCATTGATATAACCAACGGATATACCTTACTCAGTATTGCATATACTAATAAATTTGTTTCTTTTTTTTTACATACTAATATCGGTTATTTTAGGATATATATTTCTAGAACGTTCATCAGTTTTTCAGGCGTTAATTTTATTAAAGTTTTACTTTTAGATTAATTTCAGCAGTAAAATTACTTCCCAGAGATCTTCTTTGCTTGAATATTGATTTTGTTTTTATTTACATGTAAGCTAGTAACTTGCTCGACTGTTAGGTCGTGGGCGGCCCGAAGGCTCCCTGTTCTTTCGCTGCTAGCTTACGTGACTTACATCTCTGGACTTCTCCATTTATTCCCAATCCTTCTTTGTTGGTGAGTGCAGAGAGGCGTCGAGTACCGTTTTTATTGTCTTGCGTTACGGTCGGTGCTTACATGTAAATTTCATTTGATGAATTACAGGCATTTCTTTATAAATCTCTGTATTATATCCTTTGCTTAAGTTTCTTAAAGTGCAAAATATTTTACAGAAAAAAAATTCTCCTATCGTTTCAGTTTAACTGGATTCAATGTGATTGAGAAAGTTACAAACAACTCTGATATATATAATTTCAGCGGAGATTGACATACTGGGATCAATCCCATTAAAACCGTGTGATTCCCTTGACCAGCTGAGGATATCGTACCAACGTGGAGTCATTCTAGCCCAAGACCTAGCCTTTATCACTATCCCTAGCACCTTAACACCGGGCCTAGCTTGAATATTAGCGACAGCTCAAGTCTCTTAACACAAGCTCTATCCGTAGCCCCCTTACACCATCCTAACCTTACACAGAGATCTAGCCCTAGCCACTTAACACTAACTCTAGGCCTAACCTTAAACTGAGATCTAGCCCTAGCGCCTAAACACTAGCCCTAGATTTAACCATAGCTCTTGACATACTGGGATCAATCCCATTAAAACCGTGTGATTCCCTTGACCAGCTGAGGATATCGCACCAACGTGGAGTCATTCTAACCCAAGACCTAGCCTTTATCACTATCCCTAGCACCTTAACACCGGGCCTAGCTTGAATATTAGCGACAGCTCAAGTCTCTTAACACAAGCTCTATCCGTAGCCCCCTTACACCATCCTAACCTTACACAGAGATCTAGCCCTAGCCACTTAACACTAACTCTAGGCCTAACCTTAAACTGAGATCTAGCCCTAGCGCCTAAACACTAGCCCTAGACTTAACCATAGCTCTTGACATACTGGTATCAATCCCATTAAAACCGTGTGATTCCCTTGACCAGCTGAGGATATCGTACCAACGTGGAGTCATTCTAGCCCAAGACCTAGCCTTTATCACTATCCCTAGCACCTTAACACCGGGCCTAGCTTGAATATTAGCGACAGCTCAAGTCTCTTAACACAAGCTCTATCCGTAGCCCCCTTACACCATCCTAACCTTACACAGAGATCTAGCCCTAGCCACTTAACACTAACTCTAGGCCTAACCTTAAACTGAGATCTAGCCCTAGCGCCTAAACACTAGCCCTAGACTTAACCATAGCTCTTGACATACTGGGATCAATCCCATTAAAACCGTGTGATTCCCTTGACCAGCTGAGGATATCGTACCAACGTGGAGTCATTCTAGCCCAAGACCTAGCCTTTATCACTATCCCTAGCACCTTAACACCGGGCCTAGCTTGAATATTAGCGACAGCTCAAGTCTCTTAACACAAGCTCTATCCGTAGCCCCCTTACACCATCCTAACCTTACACAGAGATCTAGCCCTAGCCACTTAACACTAACTCTAGGCCTAACCTTAAACTGAGATCTAGCCCTAGCGCCTAAACACTAGCCCTAGACTTAACCATAGCTCTTGACATACTGGGATCAATCCCATTAAAACCGTGTGATTCCCTTGACCAGCTGAGGATATCGTACCAACGTGGAGTCATTCTAGCCCAAGACCTAGCCTTTATCACTATCCCTAGCACCTTAACACCGGGCCTAGCTTGAATATTAGCGACAGCTCAAGTCTCTTAACACAAGCTCTATCCGTAGCCCCCTTACACCATCCTAACCTTACACAGAGATCTAGCCCTAGCCACTTAACACTAACTCTAGGCCTAACCTTAAACTGAGATCTAGCCCTAGCGCCTAAACACTAGCCCTAGACTTAACCATAGCTCTTGACATACTGGGATCAATCCCATTAAAACCGTGTGATTCCCTTGACCAGCTGAGGATATCGTACCAACGTGGAGTCATTCTAGCCCAAGACCTAGCCTTTATCACTATCCCTAGCACCTTAACACCGGGCCTAGCTTGAATATTAGCGACAGCTCAAGTCTCTTAACACAAGCTCTATCCGTAGCCCCCTTACACCATCCTAACCTTACACAGAGATCTAGCCGTAGCCACTTAACACTAACTCTAGGCCTAACCTTAAACTGAGATCTAGCCCTAGCGCCTAAACACTAGCCCTAGACTTAACCATAGCTCTTGACATACTGGGATCAATCCCATTAAAACCGTGTGATTCCCTTGACCAGCTGAGGATATCGTACCAACGTGGAGTCATTCTAGCCCAAGACCTAGCCTCATACTTATCTCTAGCACTAGTACCTTAACACCGGCACTAGTCTTATTATTAGCAACAGCTCTAGTCTCATAACACAAGCTGTAGCCGTAGACCCTTCATACTAGTTCTAATCTAATATTGTTGAGATTGCAAAGGACTGCATTTCTGAATATCTTGTTGATAGTAATATAATCAATTTGGTTCTTATTTTCTCGTTCTGGACTTCTCAGTGTACATAGTCTTCTTGGGTGCTCTTGAAACCAGGTGTTGGTTATTTTCTGGTCATTGGCTGTGAACTATTGAACACATTTCTCACCACGGTCATTGCGCTGTCCTAGTCCGAAATTGCCGACCATTTCACTTTCTCTCCTTTGCCTAACTTTGGCATTCAGGTCTCGCATGATAATTTTGTTTTCTTGATATTTGCGCTGTGCTTTGGCATAATCTAGCATGGAGTAGAACGACTCTCAGTTTCTTCTTCTGTACTTTGTGATGTCGGTGCGTATACCACTATTACTGATACATTGAGAGGATTTCCTTTCATTTTAAGGTAAATTTTCGTTTTAGGTCCCGAAGGCTTTTCCCCCTTCAAATTTATCCAAAATAGCATTATTTCTGTGCAAATGTATATGCTGAACTCAAATTAACAATTAGTTATTGAAGAAATCTACCTTTTTTGATTTGAACGTCCTTAAAAAAATCGAACTACATTTTGTCCGCCGTAACTCTAACGCAGTCATGTAATTAACTGCTGAATGTCTTTCGGCGTAGGACAATAAATTTCGGTCTATTTTTGGCCGATTTACTTCCTTTACTGAAATTTCCGCCTATTTACTTCCTGTAAAGAAATTAATACGCTATTGTATTTCTACGCGTATTACTTTCATTACGGGAAGTAAATAGGCGGAAGTTTTGGTAAAGGAAGTAAATTGGCCGAAATTTGTGCCTACGTAGAACGTCATTCTGCAGTTAATTACATGACTTCGTGAGAGTTACGGGAGACAAAAGAGTTCGTTTTTTTATGGACGTTCAGATCAAAATGGTAGGTTTCTTCAATAACTAATTGTTGATTTGAGTTCAGGATATACATTTGCAAAGAAATAATGCTATTTTTGATAAATTTGAAGGGGGAAAAGCCATCGGGACCTAAAACGAAAATTTACCCATTTTAATTACTAGAATTCTCTCAGATATTTAGCAGTATTCTATGACACGTTTTCTTGTGTCTTTATCTAGTATAATACCGACTCCTTTTTCATTATATTCACCTCCTGCGTATATAATTGTGTGGTCGTCACTGATGAAGTCTCCATTGCTTGGCCACCTCGTTTCACGTATGTCTAGGCTTAGGGCCTATCACATTGAATACACCGGTTCTCGCTCGATCACCGAAGTTAAGCAACGTTGAACCTGGTCAGTACTTAGATTGGTGACCGCTTGGGAATACCAGGTGCTGTAAGCTTATAGTGACGGATGTGTGTTGTGGTGCAGTGGATATCGCTTCGGAAAGAGAAATCGGTGAGCCGATTTCGAATTCCAGTTGAATACCCTGCGTACACTTAAGCACGGGTACACTTGGGAAAGGTATTAATCCGTCCCTTCCCTTCAGTTATGGGTTAAATAACAAGGTAGGATTTGGGGACCCTGCCCTTAAAAACAAATCCCAATGAATTTTGATACTCGAAAAGAAAAATGTATTACTAGACACCCAAAACTTAAATAAACAACAATAAATTGTTGAAAGAAAAAGGTATTACCAGCAATAAATAAATAAAGTTTATTTGGCAAAAAATGACCCGCCGAGGTTGATTTGCCATAATAAAAAAACAACCAACCAACATATGTCTAAAATGTTTATGTTCAATCTAGACATATCCTATTTCACGTTTTCCAGCTGTCTACAGTAGTTGATGGTTCTAACATTCCAGGATCCAAGAGTTAGTGATGTGTAAATAGGATCTTGCAGGTGAGATATCAAACAAGAAAATTAAATTTTGTCATACAAAAAATATGAAACTGCAAACCATTTTGTCAACAATAATATTTCACCTGCAAATGGAAATATTATAAATTGCGGATCTCCGATAAAGTTGATCTCTATGCTGGGTCTTCTTCTTCTTCTTCTTCTTCTTCTTCTTCTTCTTCTTCTTCTTCTTCTTCTTCTTCTTCTTCTTCTATGTGCCCTGTCCCTTCAGGACGTAGGTAATCATGGCCTTCCACGTCTCCCTATCCCTGGTGGCTCTGAGCACGCCTTCTCCTGTTACACCATGCAATCCTAGTTCCGTCATCCACATGATTAGGTCCTTCAAATATGTTATCCGTTGCGTTCCCCTGTCTCTTTTTCCCTTTATCTGGCCTATCCTGGGTCTACTCCCTGGAAAACTTCGAGAAGTGTTTAGCTAATATATGGATGAATAAACAAGCCGTGTAAAGAAACTGTTGTGTCAAATTGATGAGCAGATCTTTCTATCCCCCGCCAATCAACCGTCAATTCTATCTCGTCTCCCATCTTGTACAGAAAAGGGAACAAAGCAGCCCCCGCTCCACTTAAATATATGTGCAACACTTAAAAATATGTCCGGTCTGATAAAATAATATACAATTATTTATTCATTTTATACGATCAAGTGACGCCTCCCTGTAAATAATTTACCACACAAACAGATACGAACGGGATGTCGAATGATGTCGCGGTCAATAACGCTTTATAGTTTTGAGACATTATTTATGATAAAAATCTACAATTTATTGTGCATTTGGAGATGCATGTAGTGTATAGCCATACATAAAAATAATTAGTTTCCTCTTCAGAGGATTTTATAGTAGATTTATTTGTAAAATAAATTATCTTGTCCAGTCTATCTATCTATCTATCTATCTATCTATCTATCTATCTATCTATCTATCTATCTATCTATCTATTTTAGTCTGTTCATTATCTATCTATCTATCTATCTATCTATCTATCTATCTATCTATATATATATTTTAGTCTGTTCATTATCTATCTATCTATCTATCTATCTATCTATCTATCTATCTATTTTATTCTGTTCATTATCTATCTATCTATCTATCTATCTATCTATCTATCTATTCTATCTATCTATATCTATCTATCTATCTATCTATCTATCTATCTATCTATCTATCTCACCGAGTGATTTAAATTCTTTCTTTCTTTCTTTTTTTCTTTCTTTGTGAGCACTATTCTTTGCTTCTTTGTTTCTTTTTCTTTTGTAAGATTCATTCTGCCTATCTGTCTATCTCTCTGAGTGATTTCTTTGTAAGTACCATTCTTTTTGTCTATCTGAGTAATTTATGTTTTTCTTTCTTATTTTCTTCCCTGTAATTATTTTTCAGTGAGTACAAATCTATCTATCTATCTATCTATCTATCTATCTATCTATCTATCTATCTATCTATCTATCTATCTATCTATTTTAGTCTGTTCATTATCTATCTATCTATCTATCTATCTATCTATCTACCTATCTATCTACCTATCTATCTATCTATCTATCTATCTATCTATCTATCTATCTATCTATCTATCTATCTATCTATCTATCTATCTATCTATCTATTTTAGTCTGTTCATTATCTATCTATCTATCTATCTATCTATCTATCTATCTATCTATCTATCTATTTTCTATCTATCTATCTATTTTCTATTCATTATCTATCTATCTATCTATCTATCTATTTTATCTGTTCATTATCTATCTATCTATTTTAGTCCTGTCTATCTATCTATCTATCTATCTATCTATCTATCTATAGTCTGTTCATTATCTATCTATCTATCTATCTATCTATCTATCTATCTATCTATCTATCTATCTATCTATCTATCTATCTATCTATCTATCTATCTATCTATCTATCTATCTATCTATCTATCTATCTATCTATCTATCTATCTATCTATCTATCTATCTATCTATCTATCTATCTATCTATCTATCTATCTATCTATCTATTCTATCTATCTATCTATCTATATCTATCTATCTATATCTATCTATCTATCTATTCTATCTATCTATCTATCTATCTATCTATCTATCTATCTATCTATCTATCTATCTATCTATCTATCTATCTATCTATCTATTCTATCTATCTATCTATCTATCTATCTATCTATCTATCTATCTAAACGAGATTATAATAATACTCGTCTCGAAAACCTTCCTCGAAAACTATTGAACGAAGGAAAAATGGTTGTAAAAAAAGAAAGAGCTTAGAGCATGAAAGTCAGCAAAAAGTGTTCGGACCGAAATTTAGCGCGAAGCCCAAAGAAAAAACCCGACACGAGTAATCATCTAACAGAAAGCGCTCAATACAAAGGTAGAGCAAAGTAAATAAATAGCACCTAATAAGCCAGACGAACCTACCTAGGTTTCCCCTAAACGGATCGTCAGGGGAAGCTGGAGCTGACGATCCGTTTAGGTGAAAGCTAGGTAGGTTCGTCTGGCTCATTAGGTGCTATCTATCTATCTATCTATCTATCTATCTATCTATCTATCTATCTATCTCATTCGGCCTTTTTTTTTCTCGTTATTACAGTTGGTCTGTCTATCTATTTGTCTTAACACCGGGCCTAGCTTTCGCTCGATCAGCAAAGTTAAGCAACGTTGAGCCTGGTCAGTACTTAGATGGGTGACCGCTTTGGAATACCAGGTGCTGTAAGCGTATAGTGACGGATGTGCGTTGTGGTACAGTGGATGTCGGCTCGGAAAGAAAAATCGATGAGTCGAGTTCGAATTCCAGTTGAATGCCCTGCATTCACTTAAGCACTGGTACCCTTGGGAAATGTATTAATCCGCCCTTTCCGTCCATTTATGGGTTAAATAACAAGGGTAGGACTTGGGGACTCTGCCCTTAAAAGCAAATCCCAATGAATCTTGATACTCGAAAAGAAAAAAGTATTACTAGACACAAAACTTATATAAAAAAACAACAATAAATTGTTGAAAGAAAAAGGTATTATCAGCAATAAAATAAATAAAATTTAGTTGGCAATAAATGACCCGCCGAGGTTGATATGCCATAAAAAGAAAACAAGCAACCAACCATCATGTGAAAAATGGAATATTCTTGAACCAGACAATAAGTACAAGTACAAATAGACCAATGATGAGTAGAGGATCGACAGCAACCAATCAAATACCGTAAAATCAACGGGACTACAAAGTCGATGGCAAGACGCCCAATATATTTCCGAATTTTCAAGCTGACATTCACAGGCAATCGAAAGGTTGGAGTAATCATTCTAAATGGGTATTTTACGTTTCCTGACCCTTCTTTTTTTGTTTCACTGTCCATTTGTCTGAGTAACGCCTTCCCTCTGCTTCTCGATGTCCTCGAGCAGGTTCTATTCTCCAAACCTTCTTTTCTCATCATGCATCTGAAAAGTTTTTTCTTTCTCCGTACGATTGCCTGCAATAGTTTCCTTCTAGTTTCTTTGTAGACGTCCCAGAAGGCCATCTTTGCTAAGATTCTCGGTCCGTAAAATCGCATCTTTGTTCCTTCAAGTCATTTTTGCATCTGCGACGAAACTGTTCAATTTAAAAGAGAAAAGATAACTTATACTATCCTATCCCTCCCGCCTCAAAAAGGATGTTTTTTCCTTGAAACCTCTACTATTTTTACTACCTATACTTCTAGGAAATGTCTATTGATTTTAAAAGCAATCATTAGAATTGTGTTGAATCTAAACATGATGAAAGTGAATGTATACAATTCTTTGTTCTTCAGAATTTACAAAAACTATTAAACACTTTATTAGATTTTTTATTTCCAGTAATAATTTCATATTTACAACATTCGAAAAACTAATATGGTACTCTCCTACGAGGAATGGACTCTTCCTCTTGTTATATGTGATTACCTGCGTGATTTCCGGGGGACAGTTTCTCGCAGTAACTGCCTTGCACACTGTCAGCTCTCTGCCTTCGGGCGGAGAGCATTAGCCTAGTCGTGGCTCCGTCTAAGGGTAGAGTCACGACTTGGGAATATTAGACAGATATTTTGGGGCGGGCTATATGGCCAGGGGGAACCAGATTAAAAAGGCCTTATGCCACATTTTGCCTTAAGTGGCCATAGGTCTTGTCGAGCCCTCAGCCTTCGGGCGGAGAGTATTAACTTAGTCGTGACTCCGCCGAAGGTTAGAGTCACGACTGGGAAAAATTAGATATTTTTGGCCTGGCTATATGGCCTGGATAACCCACACTAAAAAGGCCTTGCGCTACATCTTGCCCTAGTGGAGTGGGCAACTGAATACTGCAGTTAATCAAAGGCAGTTAACGAGAACATTTAACGAGAGCAGTTAACAAAGGCAGCGAACAGCAGTTGACGGCAGCTACTAGTCAGTAAGCAGCGTAATAATACCTTCGGACTTATTTATTTCTAGTTACTTCTTAGTAACACTTCCTTTGAATATCGTGTTTATTGTCATACTAATACACTGTTTTGAACGTACCTCCTTGTTCCGTGTTTAATTTCCGGTACAAACCGGTCACTACAATTTTACGGCGCAGAAATAATGCTATTTTGAATAAATTTGAAGCGGGTGAAAGCCTTCGGGACCTAAAACGAAAATTTACCAGTTTTCTTTGGCAGACCACGGATAAAACCCTAACCCTTTTTCTTCTTCGGTACAAATGTAAATTTCATTTTCCTTATCGTTAATAATTTTCAAAAGATTTCCTCATTCGTCACAAGTTCTGTGAACCACTTATCAGCTGTTTCAAATCTTACACCCACCAATAAAAACTTTGTACAGATTTCACTACCGTAGAGAAGATTATCTGTTATATAATATTTCAGCTTTTTTCTTAAGACTTCCTCAATCGTCACAATTTCTGGCCATGAATTTCTTAAAATGCATTATTAGAACCACATATCAGCTGGTTCAAATATTTCATCGGTCAGTAAGGACGTTGTTCAGATTCACTACCGTTGACGAGTTTAGTAATTATTTAAGATTTCAGTTCTTTTCATAAGACTTCCTCATTCGTCCCAATTTCTGTCCATACTTTTCTTAAAACACATTATTAGAACCACATATAAACCGCTTAAAATATTTCATCCAACAGTAAGTAGGTTGTACAGATTTCACTACCGTAGACGAAGGTAGTTATTGCAGAAGATATCAGCTGTTTTCATAAGACTTCCGCATTGGTCACATGTTCTGTCCATGATTTCCTTAACATGCTTTATTAGAACCGAATATCAGCTGCTTCAAATATTTCATATATCAGTAAGGAGGTTGTTCAGATTCAATACCGTAGACGATATTTTACTTTTTACTTTGTTTTTAAATATATTTTCCCTGTCTTAATACGTTGCTTAGTTACTGGAAGGCTTATTTCGCCAGTCATCTCATGAATGACACCAAACCTATTCAGAAATATTGACACAAACGATTTTTAAGATTGACGGTTAAATGTTTTTGAGCGAGTGGACACAGAAGATCCTTCCCTTTTTTAAGCATTGTGATCTGGCGCTACAGATTCACAAACAAAAACTGTATCAGGCACAATAAACTACATTACCTCCAACAACAGAATTAGCTAAAAAGAAAAGCTCATGTAACTATAAAATAATTACGATGTTAACAAGATATCGAACTTTCACATTGCTTCAAATAAAATGTTGAGAAGGAAATCCAAATCCACACTAGAAAGAGCTATAACTGCTACTGGACTTGGAAAATTTGTACTCCTGTAAAATTGATTGAAGAGAAATATTTTTTAAATTTTAGCCGAAAGCTATGCTTACTGATCTGTAAATGAATGCCAAATAGTTTCTTATAGGGAAACGGCTTATGTTTTAATTATTATTATTATCTACCTTCAAATGTGTTTTGGTTTTGCAATCGGTTACAATATTATCGAGTCTGAAACTGTAAATTATTTCGTAAGGATCTGCATATCTTATCTAAACTTATTTATAAATGGGACGTTGTCTGTATGTGTGTATGTCCGTTACCTATAGACTCCAAAAGGACTGAACTGATTTTTCGTGAAAATTTACACAGTTCTACTATAAGCGTCTGCGAGTGTTCTTAGCTAGGTTTTGTGTCGAGGTACCCCCGATAAATATCGATAATCGAAAAAATCGGGTTATAGCAGCAGTGGTCCGATTTCAATCAAATTTGATACACTCATAGACAAAGGCATAAGAAATGATATTCAGAAGTTTCAAGGTTGGAGTTCTTACAATAGTGCAGAAAATCGATAATATATATATATATATATATTAAAGGCAAGATGTTTGTGTATGTGGCTGTTTATCTGCCTGTATGTCTGTATTTTTTTCAGCTCTTTAATTTTAGTTTTTGCTTCGGGTTTGGCTCTAAGTAGGTATAATTGTAGTTCTTAGTCTCAGCCATGATACCATTTACTCAGAGGACTTATTTAGCCTTCAAAATTCAGTTTACGACGAAAAAACCTATTTGATATCGATACCAGGAAATCAAAATTTGACTTACATCCATTCATTTTTCTTTCAGTCTACGGTTTCACTTTCACTGGAAACAACTATTGCTTTTTAGTCTTTGGTGCCAACGTCCAAAGAGTCTGGGCTCCAGGACCATGGATTAGTTTTAAAGCTTTCATTACACCCGAGCAACACCGGGCTATACTGCTAGTTACAAATAAAAGTACACGATTTTCTTTTCAATATCAGAGTCTAACAGTTATGGTGAGTACCAGACAAACAGTATCTTGGAATTATATTAGCTTAAGGATTTGGGCAATTTCAGAGCAAATATATATTTCAGTTGTATTACTAATAAACTCACAAGGTGCGTCTTATTCTGAAGTGCGTGTTATATACGCCGTGAAAGCAGTAGTTCTTCGGGATTTTTGCGTAGATCTACTATAAATGAAGAATGTTCAAACATGAGCGTCTTTTCGGGCATTTGTACAGACAAAGCAAACAATTGAAATTTATTGTTTCCTGAATACGTCAAATCGGTGCCCGTAAAACTCCAGACACGTTTAAAAGACTCTATTTCTATTGCCAAAAAAGAAAGAAAGAAAAAAAAAAAGAAAACAACTTGAAAAAGACAACTTCTTAGGCAATAATTTCAGCTCGTTTATCTTTCATGCGTGTTTTTTTATTTGCAGAGTATTAGATTTCCTTTTCTTTAGCGGTTCGACATTAAAAAGGAAATCTCGAATCTCGGTGAAAAACAAAAAAAAAAACAAAAACAACAAAAAAAACAAAAACAAAACAAAACATAAAAACTATAAGAAAAGGAAAAATTAAGCGAAAAGTAAGCACGAAACAAAATGGCGTATTATTTGAATTCAGTAGAGCGTTAGCGTTGTTCCCCAAGTATAGTTCGCGAAAAATGGTCTAATTCCGAATTTTGACTAAAGGACCCACTTCAGATAAATTTTACGGCCACCGAATCGCTGACAGTTTTAAAAATATCTTATATATATAGTCATCGGCAGACAGATCTGTTTCGCTGTATCACAGCTCATCAGTACGGTTAGACTCCGATTGCTTTTTAACCCAGGATTGAAACCCGACCGAATTGGCGTCAGTCGGAGATTCTACCTCTGGGCTATGGGCGTTCGGTGGAAGAAGGCAGACCTTTTAGCGCATATATTATCATGATACGCGCCCAACAGCCAGTGTGCTCTAATTCATTTTACTGAATGAGCAATGCGTACACGCCAGAGTAGTTACTGTTTTTCAAAGTTTACCATTCTTCCAGAGTGCTCAATCAGGGTGTGAGAGCGTAAATATATATATATATATGTTGAGCGCTCTGGAAGAATGGTATACTTTGAAAAAGTGGTAGCTACTCTATGAAAAAAAGTAAAAAGATCATATATATATATATATATATATATATATATATATATATATAAAGTGTTCTATAAAATGTTATAGTAGACCTTTTGAATATTGTTATAGTAGACCTTTTGAATATTAAACGAGTTATTTCGTTACCTTGGTTTCCATGAGTGGTTTTTTCAGGTGATTTTAAATAACTGATTTTACCTTTTACCGTTATTCTTTTTAAGAACGCTCTTGTAACGGTATTTTATTTGAACATTCACGTGGCAGGTAATTTATGAATGCGAAATAACTCGTTTAAAGATGAAAAATATTCAAAAGGTCTACTATATAATTGTATAGAACACTTTTTAATACAAATGTGTACTGTTCTAACCCTATTAGGACCAAAAACTAACTATTAAACAATCAATCCATCAATCAATCAATCAATCAATCAATATATATATATATACGTACGAATTTGCACGAGATACTAGATTAGCAACTAGGCCCCACCCTTTTACAATGAAAGAGATAAAATGCAACCGCAACAGCTTCTTTTCCCGTACTTCCCGATTGTGGAATTCCCTTCCACATGATTGCTTCCCCGACGGCTACAATCTCCAGGAGTTTAAATGTAAGGTCAATAGACACCTCCTAACACACTAACTCGCTCCCATTCTTTCAAACACTCTTCCCATATACCCAGCCCTCATCCTCGGTATCCTTACTCATCTATCACCCTCCTTCTGACATTTCCTATATTTAACCACTCTTTCTCTTTACCTTCCCTTATATAACCCCATGCGCAATAGTGGCAGTGGAATGCCTTGCTTGGGGTGAAATGATTATATATATATATATATATATATATATATATATATATATATATATATATTGAGCGTTATGGAAGAATGGTAGACTTTGAAAAAACAGAAGCTGCTCTACGCATTGCTCATTCAGTAAGGAATTAGAGCAATCTGGCGACTGGCATATGATACATCATACGCCAAAAGTCTGCCTCCTTCTACCGAGCGTCCATAGCTCAGAGGTAGTATCGCCGACTGACGCCGGGTTTCAATTGCAAACGAGTTATAACAAGATCTATGATTCTACCATGAGAGGTGTCTTCAGGCGATTTACAAAAACTGATTTTACCGTTTAACGTTTTTTTATTAAAGAAAGCTCATCGATTGATTAAAATCGCCTGAAGACACCACTCATGGTAGAAACCTAGGGTGCGTAATAACTCGTTTGCAAATGGAAAATATTCAAAAGTTCTACAATATAGTTGTATTGAACACTTTTTAATGCAAATGTGCACTGGTCTAATCTAATATTAGTTATTTATCGTATTATACATTGAGTGCCCATAATGACATTTGTGTCGCTACACGTGTTTCGACTCTAAAGTTTGCTCTCTTCAGAAGAATAAACAAATAACTTTACATATCGAGATCCGTTTGTTTTTCTTGTGGCGAAAATACTGTGTATATATAGATAAGTGCTGAGCAGGTCAGAAAGTTTATACGCGTGACTGTTTCTTTGTTGCTGTTTATGTTTTCACACTCGCACGTTAAATCTGTTCCGTTTTGGAAGTCAGTCATTTATATATATATATATATATATATATATATATATATATAAGCACTATATAAGCAATCGGAGTCTAACCGTACTGATGAGCTGTGATACAGCGAAACGGATCTGTCTGCGGATGACAATATATATATATATATAATAACTTTAATCCAAACGAACTTTGTTTAACCCAATTCTCAGTTTAACAACACTTTCTATTCCATCTTTTAACCCCTTCCCCCTGTAAAGCTAGACGAAGCCAAATTTTCAAATTTTTTCCTTACATCTCTGTCTAAAAGTAAAATCATAAAAATAGACGTTAATTGCAAATAAAAAAATTTTGTGATGTAAATTTCTTAGTTCTTTACCGTCTTTTTTTTTTCATTTTGAAAAAGTGCTTGTTGCTGACGATATGTGAAATCTCTCTTAGGGATTTCATGTTGAAATGATCATACAACAACAATTTTGAACATTGTAAACTTATTTCATTTTATATATATATATATATATGAATGCTAACGGTCAGGTCAACGCATACTTAGATAAACTACATATTAAAGCAGACTGATATCATCAGACCGTAAAAAGGCCCCAAATATCACACACACACACACACACACACACACACACACACACACACACACACACACATATATATATATATATATATATATATATATATATATATATATATATACCATAAATACACATTGATAGTAAGCAATTAATTTAAATGTCTAGGCGTATGGAGTAACTCTCTATACAGGTCAAGCAGTTGAAACAACAACTTTCTGAGAGCAGACGGGGATGCAAATCAAGAAATCGGTCCCACCATCAGTTGTTTTCCAGCGCGAGATACCATCGAGCCAGTATGCTGGTACCAATTGCGATCACCTAACTAAGAACTGACCAGGCTCAACGTTGCTTAACTTCGGTGGTCGAGCGAGAACTGGTGTATTCAACGTGATAGCCCGTAAGCCAAAAAATGGTGGACATGGTCATATGTTACCTATCTTCCAGTCCTTATGCTACATCGCTACATATGTTACCCAAGAGCGAGCCAGGTACATGGAGTCCGTGCGGTGATTATCGACTTTTAAACGCACAAACAGTTCAGGATAAGTACCTGGTCCCAAATTTGCGATTTCGAAGTTTCCATGCAAAACACACAAGTTTTCTCTAAGATAGCCCTCAAAAAGGCATTCTATCATTTGATAAATGATGCCTACGTCTTTAAGGCTGTCATTATTATCCCGTTTTACCCTCTTTGAATTTACAAGAGTGGCCTTTGGACTTTGGAGCGCAGCGCAGTCATTCTAACGACTTTTTGATGAAGCTTTACGAAGATTAGACTATGTTTTCGCCTACATTGATGATATCAAATCACACGTAGAACATGAAAAGTATATGGACAAAGTTTTTCAAAGACTAAAGCTTTATGTTTTGAAGATTAACCTAGATAAATGCTAGTTTGCTGTTTCTAAGACCAAATTCCTTGGTCACATTATTGATGATAACAGCACACCTCTTTTGGAAGATAAAGTTCGAAGGATCTTAGATTTCTCAAATCATAAACACTCAAGCAACTTTGCAGGTTCATACGGATGATAAACTATTATAGGCAATTTATCCATAACTGTGCCAGATTGTGAGTATCGTTAAAAAAAAAAACAGTCAAAGAGGAATGCAAAAATTAAATAAGAAATAAGAAATAAGATTCAGGATTCGTTGACGCAAAATACGTCTTGTCAAATTGCGCCAAAAATGGCTTCCATCACTGGAGAAGAAGACGAGTTATTTACATTAACTAATGATGTTACCGACACAATAACAGAAGCATCTATACTTTTTCTCTGTCAAACTAACAGAATCCCAACAGAAATGCACTATTTTCTCACGGGAACATTTAGATGCATATTTAGCTGTAAAAATTTCCACCATGTTTTAGAAGGTAGAGATTTCATAATTTACACTGACCCCAAACCTTCAGTTTACGCCATTCATTCGAAAACGGGCAAGTATAATCCGCGTGACGTCCGACAACTTGACTATATCCTACAATTTACTTCCAACATGAGGTAGCTACAAGGGAAAGATAATACAGTAGCTGGCACGTTATCCTGGGCCGATATTCATGCAGTCGGCTCGAATATAGAGTAGTTAAATCTCCTACGTGACACATTGATTGACTTATTGCCAATCAAAGCTATAAAACCCAATCTGTCCTGTTATTTAACCCATAGCTGGAGGGAGAAGAGAAAAATTAATGTCTTTTCCAGTGATATTTGCGTGGAAGTGAATGCAACGAATTCAACTGGAATTCGAACCCGGCTCTTCGATTTCTCCTTCCTAGCCGACATCACTGTACCACAAGTCAAATCCAAATCCAATAAGGAACTTTATTCCCAGAGAAGATAATTCTTAGTGACCCTAGTTTTTTTTTTTTTTTTAATCATCTCACCCCAAGCAAGGCATTCCACTGCCACTATTGCGCATGGGGCTACACAGGGGAAGGTAAAGAGAAGGAGCGGTTAGACATAGGGAATGTCAGGAGGAATGAATGTTAGACATAGGGAATGTCAGGAGGAATGGGAGCAGGTTAGTGTGTTAGGAGGTGTCTATTGACCTTACATTTAAACTCCTGGAGATTGTAGCCGTCGGGGAAGCAATCGTGTGGAAGGGAATTCCACAGTCGGGAAGTGCGAGGAAAGAAACTGTTGGAGTAGAAGTTGCGGTTGCATTTTATCGGTTTCACTGTAAAAGGGTGGGATCTAGTTGCTAATTTAGTATCTCGTGCAAATTCGTATTTAGGGGGCACCAGTGATCTAAGTTCATCGGAGCAGAAGCCGTGAAAGTAATGGGATAGAGACTGCAGGCGGTCTGCCAAGTCGGTATCTATCACATTACAGACCCTCTTCTGAACCTTATCGAGAAGCCCGAGGAGAATAGCAGGGGCACCCGACCAGATATGGCAGCAGTATTCAATGCACGGGCGAATGGTAGATTTATATATGTGCAGGATAGATTTAGACGGAAAAAACTTCCGGGTCCTACACAAAGAACCGACTTTCATAGCAGCGGATTTAGCAATGGATTCGATATAGTCATTCCATTTGAGGTCCGCTGAAAGTGTGAGACCAAGGAGGCGTAGTGTTTTACTCTCTGGGAGGCAAGCCTGGTCCATGCTAATGGGAGGTAGGTGAGATTGTCGATGATGGTTAATTGAGAGTAGCTTCGTTTTAGAAGCATTAAAATTTACTTGCCATTTCTTACCCCAGTCCTATATGGATTGGAGGTCTTTTTCAATCTCGGCTGCGAGGTTAGCTTTGACGCCTACACCAGATTTTTTAGTATATATTGCTTTGATATAAGAATATTAAAAAACAGGATTGTCACTTGATGTTATACGAAAGCGTCAGAAGAACATTTGCGAATTGACCTGAATTATAACCTCCTAGTTACCAGGTATAGAATTCCTTCAGAAATAGCTATGAATGACCTCCTCCTAAATGTAAAGTGTTAATCGACCCAGCTGCGCTTAATATAAGCACATGTCGGGTAACTGATGGCAGATAGATATATAATCACTTCTCCGAGAGTGGAAAGAGGCAGAGAGTCTTTTAAATTCTCGCGAAAGGCATAATCGACGTTCGCGAAAAGGGATAATGTCGAAATGCCACTCGCCAATATTAACCATTATTTAATAAGTTTGAATAAAGAATATATTTACCTATAGCTTACGGTCATATCATCGGTTCTCGTTCGATCACCGAAGTTATGCAACGTTGAGCCTGGTCAGTACTTAGATGGGTGACCGCTCGGGAATACCAGGTACTGTAAGCGTTTATTGACGGATGTGCAGTGGATATCGGCTTGGACTGAGAAATCGGTGAGCCTAGTTCGAATTCCAGTTGAATGCCCTGCATTCACTTACGCGCTGGTACCCTTGAGAAAAGCATTAATCCGTCCCTTCCCTCCAGTTATGGGTTAAATAACAGGGTAGGACTTGTGGCCCTGCCCTTAAACAAATCCCAATGAATCTTCCATCGGGGAGGAAGCCGGCTCAACCCGACTAGGGTGAATGCAACTTTGCTTCTGCTGATATTTACGTATGAGAGATTCAGGTTTGTGTTTATATTATTATGTAGTACGATGAGGTTTTAAACCCAATTTAGTCGCTAAAAGATAGTTCAGTTCATATAAAGCCTGTTTTAGTGAATGAATTATGATGCTATGAATTTATATCCATAAAAGAAGTTAAAAATATGGGGTCAAGAAAAGAACCCGACGTCCCCAATATTAAGAAAAAGAAAAACTACAAAAAAAACCCATTCAGACTAGAGGCTACAGTGTACAGCCTTGGTTCCCAACCCTGGGATAATGAGCCCATATTTTGGGGGTAATGGATGTTTGGTTTGGGAAGAGGCAATCAGCTTATAATTTCACACTGTGCCAAGTTATTAACGAGACAGCATTTCAAGGTAGAATTCCCCCTACCCCAATCTCTCTTAAAGTATCTTTTTTTTCAAGCCTTGTGGGAAAAAAATCAAACTTTCTCCACTTGTTAGACACCAGATCATAGAACTCTTTTTGTTTTGAAGCTTTTGTTTGAGACCAAGTCTGTTCTAGACACCGTTTGGATCTCTCGTCGGCAGGATATACCAACACTAGCCTCTAGCACAGTACAAATTCTCATAGGATTTTCAACCACTTATCTATGTGAACAAGCGTTTTTTACTGTCCTTGGAATGAAAATCAGAAAACGTAGCAGACTCAACGTGGCAAACGACGCCCGAATAGTTCTTTCAGTCACAAAGCCAAGAATAAATAAACTGGTACAGGCAGTACAAGCTCAACACTCACATTAAGAATCACGGCTAGGTTACAGCTACTATATCTGAGTATTATAGATTGGTACTATTGAATAATTTCCATTAATTTTGTCTGCTTCTGATGTATGAAAATGTAATATATAATATATTATTACTTCTTTTTCTATATTACGGGTATTTGTTCATTGGGTAAAGGATAATAGTGAAATTTTATTTTGGAGTAATCGTAAGAAAAAGGTTGGGAAACATTGGTGTACAGTATGCCAAACATTGTCACAAAAATACGACAAATAATATTAATATAAATAAAAAACAAAACAAAAAACTCAAATCGCAATCGTTTTTCTAATGTCAGTCAGGGATAAGCGCTTGAACGATCATGTCTCTTTCGTTCTATGACTGACCATGCATAAGGTTTTCTGACAGTAGGGTGCCATTTCTTTCTGTGGTAGACTCATTGCCAGCCGAGGCTAAAAAAATCAATCTGTCCTGCTATTCAGACCATTGATAGAGGAGAAGAGATGGGTTAATACCATTCCCAAGAGCAAGTGAATGCAACAAGTTCAACTGGAATTCGAACTCGGCTCTCTGATTTTTCCTTCCTTGCCTATATCCACTGCACAAGAACGGAAAATGTACATTAGAAAAACAGAAGGCATGTAGAAATGAGAAAGAGAGCCTTTCAGAAAGAAAGCTTTTTTTTCAAGGAAACCCGTCTGTTGCATACGCTTGATCAAGGAGATTGTGTTTCATCAACAACCTCCAAGGCTACATGTAGTTTATACTGTAACTATGCTGCGCAAACCTTCAGTCAGTTAAGTGCCATACGTAATACACGCTTTGGGCGATCATGTCTCGAAAGAGATATGACTGACTGGGCAGAAGATTATCCCGTAGTAGGCTGCCATTGCTTTCTGCGGTAGACTGGTTGTAGGCGAAGGCTATAGCACCCAATCTGTCCTATTTGACTCATAGGTAGAGGGGAGAAGAGATGCATTATATTATTAAGTAGTAATTAGTGGGTGATCATTTTGTTACTTCATAACAATATAAAACTGATCCCCACTTTATGCCAAATAAAAGCCTTAATCAAGTTTTCAACTATTATATTCAGTCATATTGCATGAGCAGAAGATTATCCCGCAGTAGGTTGCCATTGCTTTCTGCGGTAGACTGGTTACCAGTCAAGGCTATAGAACCCAATCTGTTTTATTATTTAACCCATAACTGGAGAGAAGAGCCGGATTAATATTTTTCCCAGGGTATTTGTGCGTAAGTGAATGCAAGGAATCCAGTTGGAATTCGAACTCGGCTCCCCGATTTGTCGTTCCGGGTCGATATCCATTGCACCACATCGCACAGCGCAAACCTTACAGTTACATTTACACAAAACTTCATCAATGCTCGAAAGATGTGCAACAATTTTAGAAGTTGTTTTCCTGAAAGTGCTTATCAAGAAAGTATTAATTGCTCGTTTTCCGTTTTTTAACCCATTACACCACCCGCACATCCAAGCTTACAGGGCCTGGTATTACCATCCAGGTACTGACCAAGTTCAACGTTGCTTAACTTCGTTGATTGTATGCGAGCCGGTTTTTCAGCGTGATATAGCTACAATGTGCAAGTCCATGAATATACGCGGGAAGAATAGTGGATTGGTTTCCCGTTGCCTTCTCCACGGCGTTTCATCGAGACACCATCTCTAATTGACTCTTCAATAGTTCATCCGAATTTTATAAGCTTCATTGTTCGTCCTAAAGGGTTACTAACATCCCGTGAGACGAGGGAGAGAAAAAATGCAGATAGGCTAAAGAGGAATGGCTCAATGAAAAATGTGCAGAAATAGAGAGATTGAGTAGAAATAATAAAGCAGACATGCATAAAGAAATAAAAGAACTGACAGGACAAAAAACCTGCTCTTCAACAGGATGTATAAAATCCAAGGATGGAACAATCATATTAGAGAAAGAGGAAATACTCCAACGATTAGAAGATCTTTTCCATGACAAGAGAGAACAACTGATAATACACAAAGATGAGGACGGACCGGAAATATTAAAGTCTGAAGTGGAATCTGTAATAGTCAAACTGAATAGAAACAAAGCAGCTGGACCAGACGGCATAGTCAGAGCTGCTGATAGTCCTGGAAGAATTTAGCATAAAGAACATTGCTGAAATAATAAATGAAATTTATAATAGTGGAGTTATACCAGATGACCTCAGCAAGTCTATCTTCATAGCACTACCTAAGAAGCCAGGAGCAAACGAGTGCAAACTCCACAGAACCATCAGTTTAATGAGCCATGTAACAAAACTGATCGTCCGAATCCTGATGAATAGAGCGAGAAGCAGAATCAGGCCAGAGATAGGTCAAGAACAATGGGGTTTCGTGAAAGACACTGGAACAAAGAACGCCATATTTATTATTAGGATGCTCTCTGAAAGGGCACTACAAGTGAAGAAGGACTTATACCTGTGCTTTATTGATTATGCGAAGGCGTTTGACAAATACTCCACAAAGAATAAAATGTATATAACGCCCTGATTAAAAAGCACATAATAAAATGTACTTAACGCTGTAATAAAAGTTTCATAATGCTGTATTAAAAATGTGTATAATGTACTCATAAAAGGTACATAATGCTCTCATAAAAGGCACATAAAAATCTAATAAAAGGTATATTGTGATCTTAAAAGATACATAATACACTAATAAAAACTACATAAAGTTCTTATAAAAAGTATATAAACATCTGATGAAAGGTACCTATTGCACTAATAACAAGTATATAAAGATCTGAAAAAATGGTACATAATGCTCTAATAACCAGTATGTAATGCTCTAATAAAGGTACATAATGCTCTAATAACAAGTATGTAATGCTCTAATAAAGGTACATAATGCTCTAATAACAAGTATGTAATGCTCTAATAAAGGTACATAATGCTCTAATAACAAGTATATAATGCTCTGATAAAGTTACATAATGCTCCTATAGCAAGTATGTAATCCTCTGATAAAAGGTACATAATGCTAAAAAAACAAGTATATAATCCCCTGATAAAGGTACTTAATGCTCTAATAACAAGTATATTATCCTCTGATAAAGGTACATAATGCTCTAATAACCAGTATGTAATGCTCTAATAAAGGTACATAATGCTCTAATAACAAGTACACAAACCTCTGATACAGGTACATAATGCTCTAATAACTAGTATATAATCCTCTGATAAAGGTACATAATGCTCGAATAGCAAGTATGTAATGCTCTAATAAAGGTACTTAATGCTTTAATAACAAGTACTCTGATAAAAGGAGCATAATGCTCTAATAACAAGTATATAATGCTCTAATAAAGTTACATAATGCTCCTATAACAAGTATGTAATCCTCTGAGAAAAGGTACATAATACTCAAATAACAAGTATATAATCTCCTGATAAAGTTATATAATGCTCTAATAACAAGTATATAATGCTCTGATAAAAGCTACATAAGGTTCTAATAACAAGTAAATATATCGATATAACAATCCTGACTGAAAATATTACAATAACTTTTGCACAAACTTCCATTAATGCTTTAAAAATTTGGAGAAATTCTAATCACATTTTCCTCACCACTTGAACAACACTGACTTTCATATACGATTCAATCATCAGGTGCTGATTGAAAGTAAATTGTGCTACTACTGAAGAATAATTTATATTTTACATCGATCAGTATTTTTTTTTACCAGCAATCATGTGCCATCTATCTATCTATCTATCTATCTATCTATCTATCTATCTATCTATCTATTTATCTGCACTATATATATATATATATATCTTCGGCAAAGTTTTCGAAGCCATTATCAACGCCGAGGTGATTCAGCATCTCACTGCCCACAGTCTTCTCTCTGACAAACAGTACGGGTTTCGCTTCACCAGGTCTACTGCTGATATACCAACGACCATTACCGAGTACATATCTCGGGCTCTTGACAAGAATGGCGAAGCCCGAACCGTTGCTTTGAATATCTCCAAAGCGTTCGACAGGGTCTGACACGCTGGCCTCTTATGCAAACTGCGGAGCTACGGTATAACTGGACAACTGTTTGACTTCATCCAGTCATTCCTCTCTAACCGCACATTGAAGATAGTATTAAATGGGCATGCCTCCTAAAACTACCATACGAACGCAGGCGTCCCTCAAGGTTCTATCCTAGGTCCCACGCTCTTTCTGCTGTACATTAACGATCTCCCCGACGCCATTAGATCCCAAGTATGCATGTACGCCGATGATACAACAATCTACTCTCGCCTCGATCAAAAACCCTGTGTGAACCTCGCTGCCGAGCTTGAAAAGGACCTCCAATCCGTAGTGGCCTGGGGTAGGAAATGGCTAGTAAATTTCAATGCTTCTAAAACGAAGCTGTTATCATCTAACCACCATAGACAATCGCATCTACCTCCAATTAGCATGGAAAAGGCTTGCCTCCCAGAGAGTAAATCACTACGCCTCCTTGGCCTTACGCTTTCAGCGGACCTCAAATGGAATGACTATATTGAATCCATTGCCCAATCTGCCACTATCTGCTCTCTGTGCAGGGCCCGGAAGTTTTTCCGGCCTGATTCTTTCCTGTACATATACAAATCTACCATCTGCCCATTTATTGAATACTGCTGCCATATCTGGTCGGGTGCTCCTGCTACCCTTCTTGGGCTTCTTGACAAAATACAAAGGAAAATCTGTAACGTGCTTGATACTGACTTGGCAGACCGACTGCAACTACTCTCTCACCGGCGTGATGTGGCTTCCCTGTGCCTCTTCTACAAGTACTTTCATGGCTTCTACTCCGATGAACTTAAATCACTGATGCCACCTAAGCACGAATTTTCATGAAATACAAGATTAGCAACTAGGTCCCACCCTTTTACAGTTAAACAGATAAGATGTAACCGTAATTTCTACTCCAACAGCTTCTTTTCTCGCGCTTCCCGTCTGTTGAATTCCCTTCCACAAGTCTGCTTTCCCGACAGCTACAATCTCCAGGTATTTAAATGTAGGGTCAATAGACACCTCCTATCACACTAACTTCAAATTATTCTCCCAACACTCTCATCTACCCAACCCTCATTCTCGGTATCCCTACCCGCTTATCACCCACCCTCTGACATTTCCTATATTTAACCATTCTCGGTATCCTTACCCGCCTATCACCCACCCTCTGACATTTCCTATATTTAACCATCCTTCCTCCACTCTATTTAGCCCCCTACGCAGTAGTGGCAGTGAAATGCCTTGCTCCAGGTGAAACGCTTATATATATATATATATATATATATATATATATGCACTACCGGCTATAATTATTAGCCCACCCAATGTTTAAAAAAAATTATGTATTTCATACTATTTTTAGTATTTATTGCCAAGTGAATAATTGTAAATGAAAATAGAATGGTTCTTTGTTAATACTGCACAATAACATGTGCATCAATTGAATTTATAAATATATAATAATTAGCTATATTGCAGTTTCATCAATGAAAGAATGAAGAAAATTTAGGATGATTAGGGCGAGTTCATCTTTGCTTCCTTGCCTTGTAAAATTTTGCAAATTAATATAAAAACAAAAGAACAAGTCTATTTTCATTTAGACTTATCTACTTGGCAATAATTACTAAAAATAATATGAAATATATCATTTCTTTTAAAAAACTGGGGTCGCCTAATAATTATGGCCAGTACTGTATATATATATATATATATATATATATGCGTCTTCACACTGATGAACTGTGATACGGCGAAACAAGCTTGTATGTAGAAGATATATATATATATATATATACAGAGAGAGAGAGAGAGAGAGAGAGAGAGAGAGAGAGAGAGATGGATAAATTGTTGTATAAATTATGCAAAAGTAAAAAAGTATTGACATCTCATCTTAGGGATATTTACCAAAATTTCACAGAAATATCTCGACATACTTAAGTTAAAGTTTATTAAATATAATCGCCATTGGTTTTGTAACGAAGGAGTGTGTGTTCTTTGTATGTCGGGAGTAGCGTAGGTAGCTTGTTAATTTTTCTTTGATTCGGCCTTGTATCAGACAATCGAAATCCCTACAGCATACAAGTCTACATGTAGAATTATCATCAGAAGGTTGGTTGTCTGTTGAAGTGTGTTGATTAGTGTAGAAAAGTGGAATAATAAAATATACATTTTGTATGTTAGAAATTTATTAAAGGAGGAATAACAAGAATTCGTAGAAATTAGTGTTCAGTGATATAGTTAAGGTATCAAGAGTTCGTACAAAATGTTTGTAGTAGTAATTGTTGAAAGAGATAAGGAGAAAGAAAACAAGGTGCGACCTGACCTTATCTCCGGGTCGATTTGAAGTTGGTTACATTTTAGATATTTCGTCTCTCGGCTCCCATCTGTCTCTCTTGACTGACGCCGAGGTCATTTATATAGACTTTTTGAATTTAGCACTGGATCCTTCCAAGTGATGCAAGTTGCTCTTATTGGTCAAAGATCATTTTTATACCTGTTTGCGAAATCTGATTTCTACTTTTTCGTTAAGCAAATAATCAATCCTTTTTTTATTTGGAAAAACCAGGATCTCACACATTTTTCATTTTTGTGGCGTGGTGGTCCAGTGGATATCGGCTCGGAACAAGAAATCGGAGAGCCGAGTTCGAATTCCAGTTGAATTCATTGCATTCACTTACGCGCAAATACCCTTGGTAAAGGTATTAATCCGTCTCTTTCTTCCAGTTATGGGTTAAATAACAGGACAGTTTGGGTTCTATAGCCTTGGTATGCAACCAGTCTACTGCAGAAAGCAATGGCAACCTACTGCGGGATAATCTTCTGCCCAGTCAGTCATGTCTCTTTCGAGACATGGTCGCTCAAGCGTGTATCACGTATGGCACTTAACTGACTGACTGAATATAATAGTTGGAATAATGATTAAGGCTTCTACTGGTCATAAAGTGGGGGATCAGTTTTATATTGTTATGAAGTAATAAACTGATCCCCCATTTATTACTACTTAATAAAATACATCTCTTCCTCATCGAGCTATGTGTCAAATAACAGGACAGATTGTTTTTTTTTTTAAAGAAAAGACGTATTTCATACTATTTTTAGTATTTATTGCCAAGTGGATAATTCTATGTGCATTGTAGTGCAGTGGATATCAACTCGGAATGACATATCTGGGAGCCGAGTTCGAATTCCAGTTGAATTCTTTGCATTCACTTACGCACAAATACTCTTGGGAAAGATATTAGTACGTCTCCTTCCTCCAGTTATGGTCTAAATAATATGACAGATTGGGTTCTATAGCTTTGGCTGGCAACCAATCTACCGCAGAAAGCAATGGCAACCTACTGCGGTAAAATCTTCTGCCTAGTCAGTCATGTCTCGAAAGAGACATGATCGCCCAAGCGTGTATCACGTATGACACTTAACTGACTGACTGACGAAGGTTGATTTTAATCAATTTCTCATCCGCTTCAGTTTCAGCTATGGCATCCAGACGACTTCTGAATCTCCTGCACCTCTTTTGTTTACGTTGGTGAATGCTTCCATAATCCTTGCCTTCAATTCATTTTTGGTGTGACAAGAAGTTTTGTTGGTCTCTCGCACACATAATAATCAAGGTGAAAAGATAAGATCTCATGTCAATTTTAGCGTGGATGTCTTTTTCGAAAGCTGATATTAGATTTATAAATTTGGAGATCGATTGATTTATTTTAACGGTTTGCAGGTTGTTTAAAGTTAGAAAATTTTTTTAAGATTGTAAGAATTATTTGTTTTTTTGGAGACAATCTATTACAACTAGTACAGCAAGACTATTTTGAAAACCCTAGATGTTATGCCAGGATTTGTCATAGGGGGCCACAATTTGAACAACATAAATTACGCAGATGATACAGTGCTGATAGCAGACACAGAAACGAAATTACAAGACCTCCTACAGAAGGTAGCTGAAGAGAGTTACAAGAAAGGACTACAAAAAACTGCAAGAAAACCGAATGCATGGTCATCAGCAAAAAGAGCAGCCCAAAATGCCAAATACAGGTCGGAGATACTAGAATCAAGCAGGTACAAAAATTTAAGTACTTGGGAAGTGTTCTAACAGAGGACGGAAAGTGCGACACAGAGATCCGAAGGCGAATTGGCATGGCAAAGTACGCCTTCTAGAATCTGAGTAAAGTATTAAAAACACAGAAACCTTTCACTAGAAACAGAGAGTACTAGATTGCTATGTGATGTCAGTGTTTCAATATTGCAGTGAATGTTGGACAATATCATTGAAGATGAAGGAAAAACTTGAAGCAACTGAAATGTGGTTCTACAGAAGGATGCTGCGGATATCATAGATTGAGCATGTGTGCAATGATGAAGTCTTGGAAAAAATGGAAACGAAAAAGAAATTATTATTGAGCATCAGGAAGAGATAACTGAAGTTCCTGGGACATGCAATAAGGAAGGAGGGCTTGGAGAACCTGATACTAACAAGCCTGATAGAGGGGAAAAAAAGACAAAGGAAAGCAGCGGATAACGTATTTGAACGGCCTGAGCAGGTGGATGACAGAACGGTGGTTGCGATATGTTACAGGAGAAAGCGTGCTAAGAGCCACCAGGTATAGGGAGACGTGGAAGGCCATGATCGCCTACATTCTGAAAGAACAAGGCACATAGAAGAAGAGGAATAATTTAGTGATACAAAACCTATTAATTAACCAATGGCTAGTGGAAGGGAAATGGTGGATTTATACGAAGGGTATTCGTGCGTAAGGGAATATAATGAACCCGACTAGAATTGGAACTCAGCTTTCCGAATTCCGTTTCCGAGCCGTTATCCATTACACCACCCGCATATCTATGATTACCGCACCTGAAATTTCTAATTATACAGTCTAGGTTCAGCGTTGACTAACTACACTGATCGTACAAAAAACGTTGTTTCAACGTAAAGCTATAGAAAACCACGAATGCCTAAAACAAGAAAAGGACATAACAGAGAGAAAGAGGCGTTTACTTGACGTTGATAGTCAGCTTGAAGGCTACCATAAGAAAAGACAAATAATTACTTTATCGTCCGGTTCACACTCCTCTCCGTTTTTTTTTTTATCAGGAGTAGCGGTTTATCCAGTATTTCCTGTTTAAGAGTGCTTTTTCAGTTCCTTCTGAAGTCTATTTCATCTCTATATTTTTAACATCTCTGCCTTAAATTTGATAGATAAGTTAGCTTATAGTCCGGTTCACACTCCTCTCGGACTTTTAAACTGAAGTAAAATGCTTATCACTTGTTTCCTGTTTAGGATTGGGCTTCCGGTTCATTTTAAATTGTTTTAATTCTCTTTCACTCTCAGGAGCGCCTTGCGTCTTACTGGTATTGTTACCTTGCTTTCGACGATTGTTACGGCTATTAAATATTGAAAAAAAAAACAATCATTATGAATAAACAATTAAACCGAAGAAATATTAACACATAAATTGTGTTGCCAGAAAATCCAGTATAAATTAGACGAAAATACAAATCAGGTACTATAGGCTTTTTTTTAAATCCGCTATTAATTTTAAGTTTATAAAAATTCTACTATTAATTAAAGCGTACAATTTTAGAATAGGTTTTGTAACTGGGAATTAAGCGTTTGTTTTTCTTTAAATTTTCTTTCATATTTAGTCAGTCTGTTAAGTTTGAGTTTGAGTTTTGTTTAACGGCATATCAACATCTCTGTGGGTTATTTAATGCCAAAAAAGTAGGGTTTTAAGGTATTTTTTAAAGTTCGGTTATCGTGAGAAGGTTGATTTAGTCAGATTTTGATGAAAAAAAAAAATTTCTTTTTTTATTTTAGAAAACTGAAGATGCCTTCTAGTTTTGTATTCAAAAATGTATTGCCGGTAATAATTTTTTTCCTTCAAAAATGTATTATGGCAATAATTTTTTCCCTTCAAAAATATATTATGGTAATAATTTTTTTCTTCAAAAATATATTAGGGTAATAATTTTTTTCTTCAAAAATGTATTATGGTAATAATTTTGTTTTCCTTCAAAAATATATTAAGGTAATGATATTTTCCTTCAAAAATGTATTATAGTAATAATTTTTTTTCCATATAAAAATATTTATGTCAATATTTTTTTCCTTAAAAATATATTATGATAATAAGTTTTGTTCTTCAAAAATATATTATGGTAATAAGTTTTTTCCTTAAATGTATTATGCTAATAATTTTTTTCCTTTAAAAATGTATTATGTCAATAATTTTGTTTTTCCTTCAAAATGTATTATACTAATATTTTTTTCCTTAAAAATGTTTGGGGGTTAACTATTTGCCCATAGCTGAAACCCTAACAGCTGCTACCACTCCGAGTCATGGTAGACCTGGGAACAACAACAAACAAGAGGTGATTTCATGCTTTTCACAACCTCCCAATCAGAGGCCTTGCTACCGGATGCAGTTTCCTGTCATACCCAGGACCTCACCCTGTTAAGTACAATACGTGAATACGTTGCATTCACTTACACACAAATGTAAGTGAATGCAACGAATTAAACTGGAATTTGAACTCAGCTTTTTTGGGAGCCGATATCCATTGTAACACAAGGCACATCTATCAGAAAAGCGAAAAGAAACATTGAAAAAAAAAGTTTGCAAGTGCTTATTTTAAAACTCCCCAAAATCGCTTTTGAATATTCACCGGGCATGTTTATCGGATTTACTTTTATTTTTCAAACGAACAACTAGTTTGAAACAAGCTAGTAAATTGTAACTAAATAGACAAACAGAAAATAAGCAGCCCTGTTGTCGTATTTATCTGTCTTTATTTATGAGGACAGGCCAGAGAAAACGATCCAGGTTGGTTGACTGACGCCAGACATAACAACGAATACTTAATGGCCCAGGCGGCGACGCTTTCTATTTAGCAAAACATCCATAGATACGTCGTGCTCTGAAAGCGTCAACTGGCTCCTGGCAAGGTTAACAATGCGTGTAACAGCATTTTAGTGTTAAAAGTGAGTACCTCAAAATTCTTGACCTTACCAAGAAATCGTTCAAGAAGAAAAAAAAAGATAAAGAATGCAAATAATAAGAATAATAAAAATAAAAACCTCATGTCATAAAATCTGGGGAATTGGGTCTGATTTTTTCAACATCTTCTACTTCTGTCCAGTTTCAAATTTTGGTTCGGCCTATAGGGAGACAATAGTTGTCTTTCCTTAAGAGGAATAAATCTTTTCTTTTCTTTTGAGGAACTCTTTTTTTGGGTGGGGGGTCATTGTCTTCCTTGCTTTGGTGGGTAGAGTCACGAGGAGCACTGCTGACCTGACGGTATCTCATTTCTTGTCTATTATTGCTAAAAACATTCTTGTTCATTTGTACAACATAAACATTCATCTCGTTTTGGGACGTACTAAAATAACCTGAATGTATTATACTTGTTTTTTGCTATATTAAAGGCCTATTTGTTATTGCCATGTAACTCGCCCTTCTTTTTACTGTACGTGCTACGGCAGCGTATTATATACACACTAATGTTTCTATTAGAATCGTTTAACTGGAAATATCGTCGGTTCGCAACCAGTACTAATAGGTCTAAATCTTTATGTGGTATTTGTCATAAGATGGCATTAGGAGCGTTTAGGCTTAACGTAGTTTTCGTTTAAAGTAAAGTGTACTGAACTGTCCTTCTATATGGTAGTGAATGCTAGACAATCCAAGAAGAGACTTGAAGTAACAGAAATGTGGTTCCACAGAAAGATGGTGAGAAACCGTGCATCGACCCTGTGAGCAACGATGAAGTTCAAAATACAATGAAAACAAAAAAGCAACTTTTAATTAATATCAGGAAGAGTCAGTTTTGTAGCAAAAAGGAGGAAAGAGGATTCGGAAAATTTGATACTTTCAAGAGAGAGAGAGAGAGAGAGAGAGAGAGAGAGAGAGACGCATAACCCACCTAGTGAGTTTGACTGAATAGATACAGGAGCAGGATATTTGGGAGTGATGGCAAAAAGGCAAAAAGTTACAAGTGACAAAGGACAGAAAAACGCTACACGAAATAGAAAATTGTGGAGAGCTATAGTCACCCATGACCTGAAGGGACACGGCAAGAAGAAGAAGAAGAAAAAGAAGAAGAAGAAGAAGAAGAAGAACAGATTCTCTAATAAAATGACAAATTCAAGAGTTTGTCGAAAGCTTTCTCGCATCGAAACCTGTACAATCTTATTCAAAATATACAGATATAACTTCCTGATAAGTGACAACAAGCCTATGCCAAACACAGGTCGGGGATACTAAAATCAAGCAGGTTCAAAAATTTAAATACACAGGAAGTGTTATAACAGAAGACGGAAAGAGTGACACAGAGATCCGAAGGCGAATTGGCATGCCGAAGGAAGCGTTCCAGAAGTTCAGTAAAGTATTAAGAAACAGGACAATTTTGCTAGAAACAACGAAGAGAGTACTGGATTGCTATTTGATGTCAGTTTTTTAATATGGTAGTGAATGCTGGACAAGAGCATCAAAGATGAAGGAAAAACTTGCAGCAACTGAAATGTGGTTCTACAGAAAGATGCTGCGAATATCATGGATAAATTCAATAACTAACGAGAGTTTTTCGGTATGGGGACTTCTGTGAGGGTCATTCAATAAATAAGGTGAATTTTTCGGTATAAGGACTTCTGCGAGGGTCATTCAATAAATAAGGTGAATTTTTCGATATAAGGACTTCTACGAGGGTCATTCAATAAATAAGGTGAATTTTTCGGTATAAGGACTTCTACGTAGGTCATTCAATAAATAAGGTGAATTTTTTGGTATAAGGACTTCTAACATAGATAGAAGTTTACTTTTTTTTTTTAATTTTCTTTACTTCTTTTTCAAAGGGATTTAATTTTTTTGCAGATTGAAAAAAATACTTTGAGAGTTTTGAAGATTAACAAAGATGGCCGACCAAGAAGCATGCTTCAGGATTGAACAGAGGTCAGTTATCAAGTTTTTGGTTGCTGAAGAGTGCAATTCAGTTGAAATTCATAGGGGTATGTCAACTGTGTATGGTGTCACATATCTCAGCCAAAAATTGTCTACAAGTGGACTAAATTGTTTAAAGAAGGATGGCGCAGTGTTGAGGAAGAAGACAGGCCTGGGAGGCCTACAGAAGTGAGGTCTCCTGAAGTGATCGAATCAGTCAATGACCTCATTGACAGATGGGTGAGAGTGGATAACATTGCAAGGATTTTGAACCTATCTGTTGAACAAACGCATGGGTTATCATCACATAAAGTCGTTTTGCATCAAAACAAAGCAAGGTCTCACACAGTAACCCAAACGGTGCAGACCAACCACGAGCTGGGCTGGGAACCTCTCCCTCATCTCCCTTATAGACAAGACATTGCCTTTCAGACTTTCACCTGTCTGGTTCCTTGAAAGCGTTCACGAGAAGCACGAAGTTTGAAAGTGACGATGAAGTCAAAAGTGCTGTGAGCGATTGGCTGAGACATCAGTCCAAAGAGTTTTACGCTGAGGGAATATGGAAGCTTGTGCACAGATGGGAAAAGTGTGTGAAACTGCTGGGAGACTATATTGAAAAATAAAAAAGTAAGCTTCTATCTGTAATAGAAATTCTTATACCGAAAAATTCAACTTATTTATTGAATGACCCTCGTAGAAGTCATTATACCGAAAAATTTACCTAATTTATTGAATGACCCACATAGAAGTCCTTATCCCGAAAAATCCACCTTATTTATTGAAATGGCCCTTGTAGAAGTCCTTATACCGAAAAATTCACCTTATTTATTGAATGGCCCTCGTAGAAGTCCTTATACCGAAATATTCACCTTATTTATTTTATTGAATGACCCACATAGAAGTCCTTATACCGAAAAATTCACTTTATTTATTGAATGGCCCTAGTAGAAGTCCTTATACCGAAAAATCCACCTTAGTTATTGAATGACCCTCGTAGAAGTCCTTATACCGGAAAATCACCTAATTTATTTAATGACCCTCGTAGAACTACTTTTACCGAAATATTCACCTTCTTTATTGAATGGCTTTTGTAGAAGTCCTTATACTGAAAAATTCACCTGATTTATTGAATGACCCATGTAGAAGTCTTTATACCGAAAAATTTACTTAATTTATTGAATGACCCTCGAAGAAGTACTTTTACCGAAATATTCACCTTCTTTGTTGAATGCCTTTTGTAGAAGTCCTTACACTGAAAAATTCACCTAATTTATTTAATGACCCTTGTAGAAGTCCTTACACTGAAAAATTCCCCTAATTTATTTAATGACCCTTGTAGAAGTCCTTATACCGAAAAATTTACCTAATTTATTGTATGACCCTCGTAGAAGTCCTTATTCCGAAAAATTCACCTAATTTATTGAATGACCCTCGTAGAAATCCTTATACCGAAACATTCTCCTTATTTATTGTATGACCCTCGTAGAAGTCCTTATACCGAAAAATCCACCTTATTTATTGAAATGGCCCTCGTAGAAATCCTTATACCGAGAAATTCACTTAATTTATTGAATGACCTTCGTAGAAGTCCTTATACCGAAATATTCACCTTCTTTATTGAATGTCCCTCGTATATATATATATATAGCGAATAATTGAATAAAATTTGATTTATTTTAGTTTCTTTTGTTTAAAACAGAAACTGAAAGAAAATAAACATTTTCGGTACATTTATTTATTTTAATGCAATGATGACTCTCCACAGATTCTTTATCTTTACTTTTTGTGCATTGTCACATTTTATTTATTGTTTCTGAGTCTTCTTGGGAAAGAAAGTGTTGTTCCCAGAAAGTTTCTTGATAGTTATTTATCGATCAGTGATATTCCACGGTCAGATAAAAACAAATTAGCGTCAACAGCAAATAAATCCATACATCACTTGAGAATAATCTGCCATACACGACTTGATAAGTAGCCATCAATGTGTTATAGTAATTTACCCATGCACACATGAACTCTTCCAAACTCTAAGTAAGCAGCAGTTTCTCCTTTGAAGAGAGAGGTCTATTCCAGCAGAGGCTAGAATTCGTTGAATATCGAAGTCGAAGCTAGAATTCGAGTTATCTCTCAGTTGCGTCTCTGTCCTCGAGCAGAGGTCGGATTTGTTCTATGCCTCTCCATGCAGCTGAGAAGAAAAACTATACTGTGAGGTGCCAGACCCCAGGGGGCCATATCCCCAGACTTTACCTCTATCTCGGGCGGGGCTGAATTTATTGCCCGGCGCCTGTGGCGTCTCCAAAAGGAATAATTCTATATATATACTTTAGAACACGAACAAACTACGTGCTACTACAAAATTTTACATTTTGTTCAATGTCGAAACAAAATGTACAATTATGTAATAAATTGTAGTTGGTACATGTTCTAAAGTATAATTTATATTAAATAATCATTGCTCTATTTTTATATTGAGCACTGTTTTAATTAATTTTTTGAACGTTGCAATTATTTTTTTTTGTTCCTTATTCATTTGTATATATATATATATATATATATATTGACTGATTGTTTAATATTTAGTTTTTGGTCATGATAGGGTTAGACCAGTACACATTTATATTAAAATGTGTTCGATACAATTATATTGTTGAACTTTTGAATATTTTCCATTTTAAACAAGTTATTCCGCTACCCAGGTTTCTACCAAGAGTGGTGTCTTCAGGGGATTTTTAATAACTGATTTTACCTTTTACCGTTTTTCTTTTTAAGAACGCTCTTGTAACGGTGTTTTATTTGAACGTTCACGTGGTAGGTAATTTATGAACGCGCAATTTTTAAATTAAAAAGGATTATGGCGTTTTCATCAGTGGTTGTATGAGCCTAAGAATATTTGGTTTAAACCACCATTTAATTTAATGGTAAATACAAAAATAGGACAACTATTTTTTAAACTAATAGATAGACACTTTCCAAAAGAATCAGATTTCAACAGAAACATAGTCAAACTAAGCTATCAAAGCCTTATAGCTTTTAAGTTGCAGTATACTATAATAATAATAATAATAATAATAATAATAATAATAATAATAATATCTATCTATCTATCTATCTATCTATCTATCATGATAATATACACGCAAAATGTATGCCTTCTTCTACCGAGCGCCCATTTCCCAGATGTAGAATCGCTGACTGACGCCAATTCGGTCGGGTTTCAATCCTGGGTTAAAAGCAATCAGAGTCTAACCGTACTGATGAGCTGTGATACAGCGAAACAGATCTATCTGCGGATGACTATATATATATATATATATATATATATATATATATATATATATGCATGTGTGGTGGGTATATAAGGTGACAAAAATTATAGAAAAGAGAAATACTCTTCATTTGACACATATTCGCATACACATACGACACAAGAGGGCGCACACACGCACACACAATGAGAATAACTCAATCTAACACCGATAAAAAGCATCCAAACTCGTGAAAAATCAATTGCATCAAAGTCTGTATAAAAATAACGAAACACGAAACAAAAGAAAAAAAGAAAAAAAGGGGAAAAAAGGGCAGTCAATTGCTGAAACCTTCTGAAGAGTAGACGGAGCAATTGCAAAAAAAAAACTTCGTCTATGAAACATATATATAACATAATCAGGTAAGTGACAAATTTTATATTTGTATATGCACTTAATTTTGCTGCTAAAAATATTGGTTCATTGTGTCGTGCTAAATAATTTTCTTTCTCGCCATTTCTCAAGGCATCGAATATTGCTGTCAAATCTGGTTTAGTGCTTTTATTATATATTTCAGTCAGTCAGTTAAGTGCCATACGTGATGCACGCTTGGGCGATCATGTCTCGCAAGAAGATTATCCCGCAGTACGGTGCCATTGTTTTCAGCGGTAGACTGGTTGCCGACCAAGAGTATAGAACCCAATCTGTCCTGTTATTTAACCCATAACTGGAAGGAATAGACGGATTAATACCTTTCCCAAGGGTATTTGCGCGTAAGTGAATACAATGGATTCAACTGGAATTCGAACTCGGCTCCTCGGCTCCTCGGCTCCTCGGTTTCTCGTTCCGAGCCGATATCCACTGTACCACAACGCACATTATAAATTTAGACCTGATCAAATAGATAGAAGAATCTTCAGCTTTATTGACACGGATCTTGCATCTCGGCTTCAGTCATTTTCATCTTTGGTACCAATAGTTTATGAACTTAAACGCAGTACAAGATTGGGGAGCCGAGTTCGAATTCCACTTGAATTCCTTGCATTCACTTACATACAAATACCCCTGGGATAGGTATTAATCCATCTCTTCCCTGCAGTTATGGGTTAAATAATAGGACAGATTGGGTTCTATAGCCTTGGCTGGCAGAAAGCAATGGTCATCTACTGCGGGATAATCTTTTGCTCAGTCAGTCATGTCTCTTTTGAGACATGATCGCATAAAGCGTGTATCACGTATGGCACTTAACTGACTGACTGAATGTAACAGTTGAAAACTTTATTAAGGCTTTTACTGGGCATAAAGTGAGGGATCAGTTTTATATTGTTATGAAGTAATAAACTGATCCCCCAAAAATTACTACTTAATAATATAATATCACTCTTCCCCCTCTACCTATGTGCCAAATAGGACAGATTGGGTGCTATAGCCTTGGCTGGCAACCAGTCCACCGCAGAAAGCAATGGCATCCTGCTGCGCAATAACCTTCTGACCAGCCAGTCATGTTTCTTTTGAGACATGATCACCCAAAGCGTGTATCATGTATGGCACATAACTGACAGGATTGGCGGCAAGTTTTCATCACTGTACAGTTGAAATGTCTAGATTTATCCATAAGTTCTATTTCAATAGTTTCTTCTTTCGCAAATATCGCTTGTGGGACTTACTTCTGGTTTTTTGCTTTCTAGTTAAAGATTTAAATATAATGTCAATAATTATGTTTTGGGTTTTTAATTTATGTTGCTTTATTTTTTTTCTTCTCAATCATGCTTTCTTTTTCCCATATTATTTTCTCTCACTTCGTAATCCGGATTCTAGGTATGACGGTAAACTGCATCCAGCCGCAAGGCCCCTGATTGGGAGTTTGTGAGACACATGGACCCACCTCTTAATTGCTGTTGTACCCATGTCCATTCTGACCCGGGGTGGTAGCACCTGTTAGGGTCCCAGCTATGGGTAAATAATTAACCCCCAAACTCTTGTCAAAACACTATGAAAGTATAAAAATACACTTTTTAGAAATAAATACATAAAAATAGACTTTTATAGAAAACATAACATTTTTGAAGAAAAGTATTACCAACAATACATTTTTGAAGAAAAAGATTATTACCATAATACATTTTTAAAGAAAAAAAAATATTACCATCAATATATTTTTGAATACAAAACTGGAAAACATCTTCAGTTTGCTAAAATAAAAATAAAAAAAAAATTCATCAGAAACTGACTAAATCAACTTCCTCACTATAACCGAACATTAAAAAAAAAGTACTTCAAAACCCTACCTCTTTGACATTAAATAACCCACAGTGGTTGATATGCCGTTAAACAAAACTCAGTCAAAAGTTTGTAAACCACACTTTGCTTTAGTAGCTTTGTTTCCTGGCTTGTGATGAAGTGATTAAAAAAATATTAACAAATCTCCTCTCTGGAAAATATCAATCCATTTTCTATATGTTGCAAATAGATTGTATAGTCTTGCTGTAACGTTCAATAAATCAGTTAGTTATTTTAATCCTCGAGTGGCGACACAGGCTCTCCCGTGGTGTAACGCAGGTACGTAGTTAAATTTCATTGTGTATGCGTTCAGAATGGATACGTATCGAGTTTAGGTCGTAAGGTGTTAATTTTCTTAATGGAAAACGATACGGCGAATGAAGAGCAATGAACGACGCCCATATAAATTTTTTTGGTACGAACTCTTCAAACTTGTTTGAGTGTCAGATTCTGAAGGGCCTCTCAAGAAGAACACTTGAAGAATTTCGAATTCGTACCGGTAGCGATCAAAAGAATTTGGACAACGCGAGAAATGAAAAGGTCCCTCGGACTGACCGGAAAGTAATCTTCTATTTTAAATATCAACGCTTCGTGTAAGTGATGTAATTTTTTAAAATCGTCGCATTATTGTCCTGTTACTTAGAATACCCGGTATCCTCTGAAGAGAAGAAAGACCTGCCTCAAGAAAGGGCAGTTTAGAGATGGATCGTTGCACACTTTTTAATCCGGAAGTGCTTGGGACAATAATCTTTACGGACGTTTTCTGCAATCTACTAGTCACCATAAAAAGAAAAAATAGAAAATTAGAAAATAATGTACAAAGATTAAAAATTTTCTGTGGTCGTCACATTCAATGAAACATGTATATATACAGACATGCATTGAGTTTTCCTTGATACATACATACATACATACATACACCCTCACACCCTGATTGAGCACTCTGGAAGAATGGTACACTTTGAAAATCAGTAGCTACTCTGGCATGTACGCATCGCTCATTTAGTAAAATGAATTAAATTACACTGGCTATTGGGCGCGTATAATGATAATATACACGCTAAAAAGTCTGCCTTCTTCTACCTATATATATATATATATATATATATATGGGGGGGAGAAAGAGAGAGATTAAACAAATTTCAAACATTGTGTCTGATTAGTTTTTTAATAAAATCCGTTCATACTCGCGGATAATCTTTTGCGTATTATAATTGAAAGATGTCAGAAATGAGCTGTAACGTTGACAGATGTTATTATCATTCATTTCTCAGTGTTCTCAAGTACTTTCAATCTCCTTCTTAGATAATCTTCAGGGGTGTGAGTTATGGTAACAAAAAATAACCGTAAAACTATGTTGCTAAATAATACTGTACACTTTTTCTGCTTCAAACATAACGGCTGACAAACTGCTTGCCGTTCATTAGAACGTGAAAATTATCTAAAGTGAATTTTCTTTATATGTTGTAATGTCATGGTCGTGTTAAAGTATAAAAAAATCTGTTATTTTACAAACATTTGAGAACATTACTACAGTATTCAGAGCTGATTCTATTAATTGATGGTTTAAGTTTTTTAATGAATATTGCCTCGAGAATCTGTAGTTTGCTTTTGTTGTTTACTTGGCGTAAGATAGTTGTGTTATCGATCATTATTATTTTTTTCTATGGTGAATGTAAACAGGAATGTTGTTGTAGGTGTCTTGAAATGAACGAAATTATTTAATCTGCCATGTGTAAAAAAGAGTTGCTGCTCAAATACACACACACACACACACACACACATATATATATATATATATATATATATATATATATCAGCAGGCAGTGTGGGTATAGAAGAATCTAAAGGAGTATACTGTACATACAGTGGTAGGATAACTCTCTAAGAGAGCTCTAAATATATACGTATATACATCCATATAGAGCAAATATAAAAAAAAATTAAAGCAGACAGGTTATTTCATGGTAAATCGGAAGTATGGGCCTATTTCATGCGAACCATCATCAGCTTCTGTCTTTATTTTACAAACGATTTTACACGAATATGGTCCCCGTCTCATCAGCCGCAAGTTTCAAATGCTTTAATTATCAATAACATTACAAAAAAACACAAAGTCAAGCTGCATGACCCTCAAAAACTTTCTCTGGAGATTTTTAAATTTGAAGGCAAAAGTGTTAGAGGAGGGAAAATTGACTTTGTATCAGTCAAGTGTAGTGGTTGGGAGAACATATTAACAGATGAAATGAAAATAAATAACCCAAATTATATATATATATATATATATATATATATATATATATGAGCAAACACATATATAACACATATACATCTATATGTACATATATACACACACGAACACACATACGCTCACTTATATAAAAAAACATATACACATATACACACAAACGTACGTACAAACCTCATACATGCACTTACACACACACACACACACACACACACACACACACACACACAAATATATATATATATATATATATATATATATATATATATATATATATATAAATTGTATTTCTGTCCTCAGAAATTTATTTTGAATCAACTTTTCTGTGTGTTACCTGCTTGTGGTAAGTGAACGGAAATGAGTTTGTTTTTGTTTGAATTTTGATAATTAATTTTTAATATTTTTTTTGGTTTCCCCTTTGTTTATTTTATTTGTTGTCATTTGTTCTTTTGTCACTAACTTAAGTAGTTTGTGTAAATGATTTTGCTATCCAAGGTTCTTTTCGACTTATACTAAGTTAAAACTTAGTAAACTTCAGTTACTCTTTCCTTCTTTTGAACAAGAGTAGAGGTGATTACCTTGTTTCTTGTTCAGGAAGGGGTTCCCGGTTCTTCCCCTTTCTTCGGTCTTAGTGTTAGTTCAGCTGGAAGCTCTTTGCAGTTACGGAGTATAGTGGCAACGCCTTTACATTCTGAGGGTACCGGGTTGGCAGTTTCCTGGTTGCTGCTTCCGACTGGTAGTTAGGAGCCCGAACTCTTGCGTAGCGTCTTGAGAGGCTGCTCTGATCAACAGTTGAATTATACCGGGGTTCTTGTAGTGCCATATCGCGCATAGAAGGGCGTCCCTGCATGAACGTTCGGTGGGCAAGCCCGAGGCTACATTATGTTGTAGGTCGCGTCAGTCTCCATCCTTCATATGCTGCAAACAAGTGAGCAACTGATTCTACTCTAAGACCACTCCTCAACTGAATCACTATGGAAAAAAGCAAGCATAATAGCAAAGCAAAACCAGCTAATCTGAAAACGCCCAAACCAGTCTGCATCTCTTTCTCTAATATACGTGGTATCCGCACTAACTTCTAAGCCTTATGCGAAACTAACCTTAATCCTTCTATCCCCTCTTCTGCGTTCTACCTTTCTGGCTACCTTCCCCTCTTCAGGAAGGACTCCAATGTTCATATGCATGGGCTTGGTGTGTACGTCAGTGAACACCTCCCCCTTGCTAGGGTGACATCTCTTGAATCCCTGGATCATTCTTTCATGTGCTTCTGTCTTACACTTCTAAGCTCGATTAGCTATCTCTTCTTTCTCTACTGCTCACCTTCCTCCTCTGACTGTTCGTTACTTGACAGCGTTTCTGACAATATCGACAAAGCCATTTCTTCCCATCCCCCTGCCCACATATTTGTGTTTTTGTTGACTTTAACGCCCACCACACCAAGTGGCTGGTGAACTCTGTCACCGACCCTGCTGGCGTCCACACCATGAATTTTTCAATCACCCAATCGCTCACGCAAGTGGTGGACTTCCCCATGCGTTTCTCTGACAACCCCAACGGAAGGGACTCACTACTAGACCTCTGCTTCACTTCCATCCCAGACTCTTGCACTACTAAACAAATCTGCTCACTTGGGAACTCTGATCACACCGTAGTTTCCGTCAACATTTCATTCCTCTCCCACCCGAACCAAGAAACCCAGACCAGTAGAACATCTTACTGCTACCAAAGGGCAGATTGGGATTCGTTCCGAGACTTCCTCTGTGACGTCCCATGGAAAAAAGTTTTTAGTCTTCCCATCAAAGAATATGCATCCGAGGTCTCCTCTTGGGTTAAGGCTGCCAGGAAATTTCTTCTTAAGTCTTATTCGTCTCCATGGTTCTCCCCGCTTGCTCGGCCGCCATTGCCCACCGGAATCCTTTCTTCCGACTCTACCGTAGCTACTCGCCAGAACAAAACAGGCGCCTTTTCACTTCAGCTCGTAATAAGTGTAAAAAGATACTGAACGAAGCTAAGACGTTGTTTGCTGCCAGAATGAAACAACGCATAGCATCCGCTAAGTTCGGCGCCAAAGACTACTGGCTCTGTAAATGAGTACTTAACAAGAGCAAGTCCACAATACACCCACTAATCAATAATTTTGAGGTCCTCAACTCCGCAGCGGACAAGGCTGAGTGCTTTGCACGGAGATTCTCGAACAATTCGAGTCTAGACTCGTCTGGGGTTTTTAAACCCGACTTCTCAACTAAAACTGAGGCTCAACTGAATGACGTCCACATTACACTCTTGCATGTCTCTAAGATAATCTCAAAACTTGAACCCCACAAAGCGAGCGGAGGGGACGGAATCTCAATCATAGTCTTAAAGAAATGTGCTCCTGAACTCTCCTCTGTCCTTTCTCAGCTCTACAACTTCTGCCTCTCTGCTTCCTGCTTTCCTGCCTGTTGGAAATCTTCCTCTGTAGTTCCTATATTCAAAAAATCTGGAGAACCCTCGGACCCCGCAAATTACCGACCTATCAGCCTTCTACCGATTTTTGGCAAAGTGTTCGAGGCCATTATCAACGCCGAGCTCGTTCAGCACCTCACAGAACACAGGCTCCTCTCGGAAAAGCAGTATGGTTTCCGCTTCACCAGGTCAACTGCCGATATGCTAACGACCATCACCGAGTATATGTACCAGGCACTCGACAGGAATGGCGAAGCCCGAACCGTCGCCTTGGATATCTCTAAAGCGTTCGACAGAGTTTGGCATGCTGGCCTTCTATGGAAACTGCGGAGCTATGGTATAGCTGGACAATTGTTTGAACTAATCCAGTCATTCCTATCTAACCGCACATTGAAAGTGGTATTAAACAGACATGCCTCCCAGAGCTACCATATGAACGCGGGTGTCCCTCAAGACTCTATCATAGGCCCTACGCTCTTTCTGATTTACATTAATGATCTCCCCGATACCATAATATCCCAAGTAGGTATGTACGCCGATGACACCCCAGTTTACTCTCGCCTCGATCAAAACTCTGGTGTGGGTGACAAAGCTAACCTTGCAGCCGAGCTTGGAAAGGACCTCCAATCCGTAGTGGACTGGGGTAAGAAAAAACGAAGCTACTATCAATTAACCATCATAGACAACCGCACCTACCTCCCATTAGCATGGACCAGGCTTGCCTCCCAGAGAGTAAAACACTGCGCCTCCTTGGTCTCACACTTTCAGCAGACCTCAAGTGGAATGACTATATCGAATCCATTGCTAAATCCGCTGCTATGAAAATCGGTTCCCTGTGCAGGGCCCGGAGGTTTTTTCCGTCTGAATCTATCCTGCACATTTATAAATATACCATCCGCCCGTGCATTGAATACTTTTGCCATATCTGGTCGGGTGCCCCTGCTATTCTCCTTGGGCTTCTCGACAAGATACAGCGGAGGGTCTGTAATGTGATCGATACTGACTTGGCAGACCGCCTGCAGTCTCTCTCTCACCGGCGCGACATGGCTTCCCTGTGTCTCTTCTATAAATACTCCCATGGCTTCTGCTCCGATGAACTTAGATCACTGGTACCCCCTAGGTTCGAATTTGCACGAGATACTAGATTAGCAACTAGATCCCACCCTTTTACAGTGAAACCGATAAAATGCAACCGCAACTTCTACTCCAACAGTTTCTTTTCTCGTACTTCCCGACTGTGGAATTCCCTTCCACATGACTGCTTCCTCGACGGCTACAATCTCCAGGAGTTTAAATGTAAGGTCAATAAACACCTCCTAACACAATAATTCGCTTCCATTCTTTCAAACACTCTTCCCATCCTCCCAACTACCTATCACCCCCCCTTCTGACATTTCCTATATCTAACCACTCTTTCTATTTACTTTCCCCTATGTAGCCCCAAGCGCAATAGTGGCAGTGGAATGCCTTGCTTGGGGTGAAACGATTAATATATATATATATATATATATATATATATATATATTATGCTCTCATTACGGTTGAGCACTCTGGAGAAGAAAATTTTAAAAAGTTTCCACTTCGGCTATATAGGCGTGACTCTTCAGAAATGAATTGAGTTCTCTCGGTGACTGGCGTCTGTATACACTGCTTACATACAAGACGTTAAAATTTCCCTTGTCCGACCCCCATGCGCCGATGGCTTAGGGAGTAGAGACACCGACTGACACCAAATCGGTCGAGTTTCAATCCCGGCCAGAAGCAAGTGGATATGTCTTGCAACAGTGATAAGCTGTAATACAGCGAAACGGGCTTGTATGTGGATGACTAATATGTATGTATATTGCAATTTTGTTTAAGTCAATGGTTTATTAAAGCATTATATAACGGCACAGAAATGTTCGTGTCTCGTAGAAGATATTTTAAGAAGAAATGGTGAAAATCATCTAGTTTATAAAATATAAAATTAATTCATGATTATTCAAAAAATTAAGTAGGTGTGGTGGGAAGTTAAACAATATGATTGTGGGTGTGTCAGTATTACTCGGTCATAGCTGTTCTATCTACTATATGCAAATTACTTAATCATATCTGTTCAATTTACTATCTCTTCTTTCACTTTCTTCAAATATATATATGTGTGTGTGTAATGTGTATGTATATATATATGTGTGTGTGTAATGTGTATGTATATATATATGTGTGTGTGCAATGTGTATGTATATATATGTGTGTGTGTGTAATGTGTATGTATATATATATGTGTGTGTGTAATGTGTATGTATATATATGTGTGTGTGTGTAATGTGTATGTATATATATGTGTGTGTGTGTAATGTGTATGTATATATATATGTGTGTGTGTAATGTGTATGTATATATATATGTGTGTGTGTAATGTGTATGTATATATATATGTGTGTGTAATGTGTATGTATATATGTGTGTGTGTTTGTGTGTGTGTGTTGAATACAAATAAGATTCGTCACTTAGCTTATCTTTTTTTTCAGCACTTTGACTGCAAATTTTGTAGAAGGAATTGTTTTCTAATCGTTCGGTCCTGTCGTCAGGTTGTTTTAGCAATATATATATATATATATATATATATATATATATATATATATAAGTGAGATTGTAGCTTTCTCTGACGATCCGTTTAGGTGCAACCTAGGTAGTTTAGTTTGGCTCATTAGGTGTTTATATATATATATATATATATATATATATATATATACAGAGAGAGAGAGAGAGAGAGAGCGAGAGAGAGAGAGAGAGATTGAAAAGTAACACTCCATTCAAAACATTTTTATAATTAATTTATTAACTGTAATTTTTACAATGAATATGTATGAAAGTAAAGCGGTTAGAATCGGGTTTTATTTAAAATTCGATATGGACTCCAGATTTTGCAATTAGCTTCTTGAGCCACTCAAAAATTGCGTCAACTGATTTCGCCATAAACTCTTTCTTTTATTTTCTCTTCAAGATCTTCCAAAAATCTTTGTTAGGCATCGTAGACTTGCTCCTTTAACCAACACCAAAGAAAAAGTATTACAGTGTGCTGAGTCAAGACACCTAGTTGTCTACACATACATAAGATAGGGAATTTCTCTTAATCACCCATATATATATATATATATATATATATATATATATCCATAGCATGGTTTCGTGGTTTCTCTTAATTACCCCATATATATATATATATATATATATTAAGAGAAACCACGAAACCATGCTATGGATTTAGCGGCTTGGTTGCGGAAGTCGTTGCTTGGGGAGGCACTATCCTATGAGCAAAGGACCTTGGATTAGTTCCACCACGAAATTCGTGGGGAGCGGCGCACTTCATCGAGCTTAATTCGTTACCTCTTCGTCACCAGGGCCCGTGGTACAGTTGGTGTAAAATCAGCTTAATAGCCAAAAACTGTCTGGGTTCGATTCCTGGTAGTGGATGCGCACTGCTGATGAGTCCTAAATATAGGATGAAACGGCCGTCCAGTGCCTTCTGCATTCTGTTGAGGTCGAATATAAAGCACGATGATTTACTTAATAATTGTTCAAATCCTCCAACTACTTCTTGAATAATATATATATATAAATATATATATATACGAGTATCGGGTACGTATGGATGGAATAATATTCCTTGTCCAAAGAAACACTATTGCTGAATATATATATATATATATATATATATATATATATATATATATATATATATATTACTTATCCACATACAGGCCTGTTTCTCTTCAGTGTGGCTAGAAACATCCACTTGTTTCTGGCTGGGATCGAAATTGGACTGATTTGGTGTCAGTTGGAGTCGCTACACCCTAAGCCATAGGCGCATGGAATCAGAGAAGGGAAATTTTAACGTGTTGTATATAAGCAGTGTATGCTCAATTCATTTCTGAAGAGACACGCTTATATAACATAAGTGGAAAATGTTTTTAAAATTTTCTTCTCTAGAGGTGGGGGACAGCAATCTCTTTTATGCAGGTTTCGTTGAAAATAACAGACAAGGTACGGTATAACCCGGATATAAGAGGCCCTGATATAAGAGAAGACCAGATATAAGTGTGATTTTCTCTGGTTTCAAATTAGAGCCTGTGGTAATGTATATAAAATAGAACAAACTCGGATATAAGAGAACTTTTATCCGGTCACGACAACTCTCTTATATCCGGGTTACACTGTATTAGCAGTTTTTAAAATTTTTATATCGTTTTTCGTCTGTTTTTTTTTTTTTCAGAACTCAAATTATATAAGAATTGTTTAAATGTTTTCTTTTTCCGAACGCTTTCGGCTATACATTTAGCCATTATCAAGTGGGAATTTTTTTTATATCTAACTGAATATGTGTAAATTTTATGTATATAGAGTCATGTGAATGTTATATTCTGAACGCGGTAAAGACATTGTTACCGTGTTCATAATCGATATTATTATGTCTACACAATATAGACTGAAATAAACAAGAATGATTTAGTTAATTTTTTATTAAGGTTTTTCAGCATCTTAACATTTTTCAGATTTGTTCCAGAAAAGGAATATAGATTCAATGGCCATAGAAGGTCGTTTTGAATGGGCATGCCTCTTCATCCTACAGCACGAATGCTGGTGTCCCACAGGGCTCTATCCTGGGCCCGACGCTCTTCCTTATTTTCATCAACGACCTCCCAGATGAGATCAGTTCCCAAGTAGGCATCTACGCAGACGATACCACAATATACTCCCGCACCAGTAAGAAACCTGTCGTGGCGGACAGACATAATCTCGCTGCTGACCTTGAACGGGATCTACACTCTGTGGTGAATTGGGGCAAGAAGTGGCTTGTCAACTTCAATGCGTCTAAGACCAAGCTGTTGTCTGTCAACCATCACAGGCAACCTCTCCTGCCTCCCATAAGCATGGACCAAGCGATTCTTTCTGAGAGCAACACACTACGCCTCCTCGGCCTTACCCTCTCCTCAGACCTCAAATGGAACCACTATATTGAATCCATAGCTAAATCTACCGCTAAGAAGGTTGGGTCACTATGTCGATCCAGGATGTTTTTTCCGCCTGAATCCATCCTGCATATATACAAGTCAACCATCCGTCTGTGCATGGAGTACTGCTGCCATTTATGGTCAGGCACCCCTGCCGTTCTCCTCAGTGTTCTCGACAGGCTCCAAAGGAAAGTCTGTAATGTGATAGGTACTTCCCCACCGTCGAAATGTGGCCTCCCTTTGTCTGTTCTATAAATACTTTCATGGCTTCTGCTCGGACGAACTTAAGTCACTGGTGCCTCCTCAACAGGTGTTTACTCGTGCAACCAGACTGGCAACTGGGTCTCACCCATTCACAGTCAGGTTAGCCAAATGCAGACGACAATTCTACTCCTGCAGCTTCTTCTCTTGCACTTCCCGCCTGTGGAACTCGCTCCCATATTCTTGTTTTCCTGACGTCTACAACCTCCAGAAATTTAAATGCAATGTCAATACTCATCTACTAACCCCTGGACTGTAGCTCTCTCCCCACCCCCGTATATCCTTCTCTTTCTTTCCACCTATGTATCTGTCATCGCACCTGCTTTCTCAGCTTTCTATTGCTCCTTTCTAACTAGATTGTACTCTTCACTCTTTTCTAATTAATCTTTTTACAGTTATGTAGCCACCCCCCGCTCATCAGTGACATTTCTGCCTTGCTCGGGGTGAAATGATTAAAAAAAATCGCTGAGGACAATAAAATTATGGACAATTTTCATATTCCTTATAACCAACAAACAGAAAAATATATAATTATATCTGCTCTTCTGTATGACAGCAAATGCTAGACAATCTCATCAAGGAGTAAGGAAAGACTTGAGGCAGCCGAAACGTTCTTCAACAGAAAGATGCTGAGGATACCATAAACCGGGCATAGAAGAACAGGGTTTTGAGGAGATGGAAACGAAATGGAAGTTTGTATTTAACTTCAGGAAGAGACAGTTGAAAATTCTGGGACACGTAATGAGGAAGTACGGCTTAGTGAATCTGATACTCACGGGAAGGCTTGAGAGAAAGTGACACGGGAAATCAACACGTGACATATTTGATAGGCTTAAGCAAGTGAATGGCAGAGCAGGGTTTTGGAGAAACAACAAGAGTAAAGGTGTTAAGAGCTACAAGAGGTATGGAGGGTGTGGAGGGCCATGATCACCTACTTTCTGAAGGGACACGGTACATAAAAGAAGAGGATTTGTTAACGCACACGCAATGTCAGCCAGTTAAGAGCCATACGTGATACACGCTTGGGCGATCATGTCTCAAAAGAGATATGACTGACTGGGCAGAAGATTATCCCACAGTAGGTTGCCATTGCTTTCTGCGGTAGACTGGTTGTCAGCCAAGGCTATAGGACCCAATCTATCCTGTTATTTAACCCATAACTGGAGGGAGGAGACGGATTACTACCTTTACCAAGGGTATTTGTGCGTAAGTGAATGCAAGGAATTCAACGAATTCGAATCGCCCCCCCCCCGATTTCTCGTTACGAGTCGATATCCACTGCACCACAACGCACATCCAACACACAATGTAGCGAAATAGAAAAAATGATGTCAACATGAAAATCGAATTATGCCCATTTAATTCTGTTCACTGAGATATAATTTTAATCGTTATGGTAAAAATAGCCGTTACTATATAAGGAAACAATCGAAATTCATTAACCGAGCAGCCAGCGTTACCTCAGATCTAAACTTATTTATAAATAGAACTTTGTCTGTGTGTGTGCGTGTATGTCTGTGTGTGTGTGTGTCTGAACGGATTTTATTGAAGATTTACACAGTTGTACGACAAGCGTCTGCGAGTGTTCTTAGCTAGGTTTTGTGTCGAGGTACCCTCGATAAATATCGAAAATCGAAAAAATCGGGTTATAGAAGGAGTGGTCCGATTTTAATCAAATGTGATACACTCATAGACAAAGACATAAGAAATGATATTCAGAAGTTTTAAGGTTGCAATTCTTACAATAGTGCAGAAAATCGATAATATATATATATAAAAGGCAAGATGTTTGTGTGTGTGTCTGTTTATCTGCCTGTATAGCTGTATTTTTTCAGCCTTTTTATTTTAGATATTTCTTCCTGTTTGGCTCTAAGTAGGTATAATTGTAGTTCTTAGTCTCAGCCATGATACCATTTACACAGAAGACTTATTTAGCCTTCAAAATTCAGTTTACGACGAAAAAACTTATTTGATATCGATAGCAGGAAATCAAAAGTGGACTTACATCCATTCATTTTTCTTTCAGTCTACGGTTTCGCTTTAACTGGAAACAACTTTTGCTTTTTAGTCTTTCGTGCCAGCGTGCAAAGAGTTTGAGCTCCAGGACCATGGATTATTTTTAAAGATTTCATTACACCCGAGCAACCCCGGGCTATACTGCTAGTTGGAATTTATAAAATAATTCTGGAAAATGGGTTTCTCAACTCCGCTATTTCTTATCAGCAAGTGATAAGAAATCTCTTTGATGAGATTGTTAAGTTAAGTGCCATACGTGATACAAGCTTGGGCGATCATGTCTCTTTCAATTCATGACTGACTAAGCAGATGATTTTTCTGTAGCAGTTTCCTTTCTGCGGTAGGCTACAGAACCCAATCTGTTCTGCGAGAGGGAGAAGAGATGGATTCATACCTTTCTCAAGGATCTTTGCGCGAAAGTGAATGCATCGAATTTAACTGAAATTCGAACTCGGCCCTCTGATTTCTTATTTTGAGCCAATATCTTTAACACCACACGGCACATTTATTATCACTTTTTTCCGTTATTAGATATATCTTCTTAACCTTTTGTTGATGGAAGTAACTTGGAATGTCGACATGATTACACTGATTATTTTCTCGCCGAATTACTATCCCTCTTCGTTGTTGTGGTTGTTTAAAGTCCACAAATGATGTAGTTTTTTTCTATTTGGAACAGCTCTTTGCGATTCAGTAGCACCAGTCCACAAGGTTTGAAGAAGGATGCTTTGCTCTGAAACCAACTGATCTCATTCGCTTGATGTCATTATAATCAGTGACATCAAAAAGCAGTTGTATATATCTAAAAAGTTAGATATTTTTGAATGGGTCTGGCGTCATGTATGACATCGGTGTGAAAGTCTCGATCTGAAAAGTATGGAATACTGTTGTTATATCTGGTCAGGTGCCCATGCTGTTCATCTCAGTGTTCTCGACAGGCTCCAAAGGAGAATCGGTCCCGACCTGGCAGCTCGACTCCAGCCACTTTCTCACCGGCGGGATATGGCTTCCCTCTGTCTCTTTACCAAATACTTTCATGACTTCTACTCCGACGAACTTAGGTCCTGGTGACCCCCCCTCCCCCACAAGAATTTGCTCGTGCAACCAAACTGGGAACAAGGTTCCACCTTTTAACAGTTAAATCAACCAAATGCAGGCGACAACTTTACTCCACCAGCTTTTCTTACACTTCCTGCCTGTGGAATTCCCTTCCGTATACTTGCTTTCCTGACGGTTACAACCTCTAGAAATTTTAAATGCAATGTCAATTCTAATCTCTTATTCATTTGACTCCAGTCCCTTCTACCCCATGTATCTTGTTCTTTTCCTTTCTCTCTATCTTCGCAACTGTCTTCACACCTGTGTTCACATCCTTCTCTTGCTCTTTCTTTGACACCCTTGTAATTGGTCCGTCTTTCTCTTCATTCTTCTCCTACCTAAAACTTTAACACTCTTATGTAGCCCCCTGCTCATCAGTGGTGGTAACTCCTTGCTTGGGATGAAACGATTAAAAAAATTTATGATAGCATGAGTAGCATTCGGAATCAGATGAATTCGTTTTTGATCTACTCTGTCCAACTGGAATGTATTTTGGTCCTCTACCCAATCCACGAAATAATTATCCCGTCGCTGGATATTTTACGATGGTCGACTAAGAAAAGTAGAGTTGAGCAAGCATTTAATTAAATCACTCTACCATGACTATCTTACTTCTGTTACCTCTGTTGTTTCGTGTGCGGGTAAACACTGTGTTATAACCAGACAGATCGGTATTCGAGTTTGCGTGCGGTAAACGAGCCTTTAGATGTCGGTTCTCTTCCCGTCTAATTAACTAAATTAATCCTAGCAGTGGTTGGGATATATATATATATATATATATATATATATATATTTTTAATGAGACATTTATCATACACGTCGACCGAGCGTTGGGACGTTCAATGCGGTCGTAGTGTCCTCATTTTCCCTAGATTCATAAGACAAATCGAAAGGTAAGTAGAACGTGAACATTACATCCTGGAACGGCTGAGGTGGGCTAACGGATCAAATTTAATTAAATCCTGCCAAGTTGTTGTTGCCATAAGACATGGGGATATTTTGGGAACTAAAATTAACGGATTTTTCTTCAGTGAAGATGTGTTTGCGCCAATTTTTTTTTTAGCAATATCAGAGTTATTTGAAAAATAACTTAGATATTGCTAAATCGATTGAAATTAAGAGTAATACTGAAACATGAAAGCTTTTGCGTAGCGATGTAAAATGCTTTTATTATAACCATTCTAATAAAAAAAATCTTCTTCTTCTTCTTCTTCTTCTTCTTCTTCTTCTTCATGTACCATGTCCCTTCAGGACGTAGACGATCCTTGACTTACACTTGGCTCTATCTCTTGATATCTTTTCCAAACCCAGCTTCTCCGTCCATTTGCTCAGACCAATCACGGAGGTTTCGCATTGCTTTTCCCTGTCTCGCTTTCCTTCTATCCGTCCCTGTGAGTATTAAATTTTCCAGGTCCTTCTTCCTCATTACTTGTCCCAGGAATCTCATCTGTCTCTTCCTGGTGTTAGGTATCAGTTTTATTCTCGTTTGCATCCTCTCCAACAACTCCTCGCTGCTCACGTGCTTCGTCCATGGTATCCTCAGCATCCTTCTGTTCCTTAAAACCATATTTCTGCTTCCCCAAGCCTCTCCTTCATCACTGATGAGATCGTCCAGCATTCCCTTCCATACAGAAGAGCAGATATCACATAACAATCCAGCACTTTTTTCTTTGTTTCCAATGATATTTTCCTGTCTCTCAGTGCAATAATAATAATAATAATAATAATAATAATAATTGTTCATATATATATATATATATATATATATATATATATATATATATATATAACGTAGTGATGATCCACGTATACTGTCTTAATATGTATAGGAAAAACTACTAAAAAGTTGTAAGTTTAAAAATGTATTTTTTTGACAGTATTTATTTATTTCTATTATTATATTTGATATTTCAGACCGTCCTCGGCCTTTCATCAGAAACAAATGATTTTGAAATTTAAATTAGAAACGTTTTTGCGAGAGCATTCGTCCGAGATATTGTTTACATCACGTGACGCAGAAAGCGACTGATTGTTTTAAATAATTGTAAACGTAAACCTATCTTTAATAATACTTATCAGTTTTGTTTTAGAGAAAAATTTTTAATTGTATCTAAAAAAATGTTTAACTATTGAAATATTTATAAAGATTCAAAACGCCTAAAACCCTAGCCTGTGTGTATTTAATTTTAAAATTCAGTAATTATTAAAATCTAGTACACACACACACACACACACACACACACACACACACACACACACATATATATATATATATATATATATATATAAATTCAGATTCTATTTAGGGTGGATAGCTATTTTAGCACATCAGTTCGAGACATGCATTGTCAATTCGTTCAACCAAAGAATGGAAAAATATTCTTATGCCAGAAGCAGGGGCTAGTAAAGGAAGGGATGGGGAATGTAGGTTACTATAAGGTTAAGCCGAAGGGAATCTTAGTGGTAAATTCCCTTTTGGTAGTGGAAGGCATGTTGTTTGACCATTCGGTTAGTAGCGGCAGGAGGGAAAAGGTTAATGATTCATCAAATTTTAATATCTAATTTATGTAAAAGGCAAATTCTATTATGAATAAATGGGAGAACGAGATAATTATTGAAATTTTAATTTGTTATGGTGACGACACTTACTAATGATTTCTTTACGTTTATTCAGAAGTACTTAATGATATTGAAATTTCAAAATCTTAATTTTTTCTTTTAAACATTGGTTACATCCATCACATAGGCTATTAAGAGTACATGCTATGCCTATCAGCTTCCACTTTATCTGTGAATTTAGGTCATTCTCTATCTGTTCCCAGGATTTTTGGGAGAGTGCTGTCTGATACCTTAAGTTACGTTTAGTATATACTAGCATCATAGCCCGGCGTTGCCCGTGCAACTCAGAACATTTTAGTAGCAGGAGAAGATGTCAATGAGAAGATTAGATGGAAATCATTTACAGACAGTTGCTTTCCTGCATGAAATATTTAGCGAAAAAAAAAAAAAAAGAATTATTTTTTTAAATTTTATTTTCTGAAGTATGAAATATTAAATCTGAAAAAAAAAAAACTTAAATAATTAAATTAACCATTGGCTCTTCGTTTTTTTTTATATATATATTTCTTTTGTTTCAAAATGACGGGGAAAAATATTCACATTTTTTGTTGACCAAATGAATTTTTAAAACGTCGGAATAAAATTAAATATAAAGGCTCTTTTTAAAAAATCTTTTTTAATAAAAATATATTTTAGTCGCGTTTGACACGTGTGATTTGAATTCTGTGACGTAATTTAGCAACCATCTTAGATCTTAGATGTTTTACGGAGCACATACTTACTCAGACAAATACACATACTTACGCACACGAACACACACTCGTAATTATATGCCAAACACGAGCACACACACACACACACACACACACACACACACACACACACATATGCACACATGCGCCGCACACACACAAACGCACTCATATATAAATGCACCGATGCAGCCCCCTCTCTCTCCTCTCACTCTCTCTCTCTCTCTCTCTCTCTCTCTCTCTATATATATATATATATATATATATGACTGGCGTCTGTATACACTGCTTACATACAAGACGTTAAAATTTACCAAAATTTCGAACATTTTAGAAGGGATTAATTTTTTTTTAAAAATTTGATCTTTCTTCTTAATAATAACATAAAGATCTTGATTAAAATAATTCATTGTTATTAAGTTTTGAATATTTTTCATATTATGTTACGTTTTCTTGTTACATTATGTTGTTTTTTCAGCTATTTAGTGGAAGTACCGATACCTGTATATATATATACTAGCAGCATAGCCCGGTGTTGCTTGAGTGTAATGAAAACTTTAAAACTAATCCATGGTCCTGGAGCTTAGACTCTCTGGACGTTAGCACAAAAGACTAAAAAGCAATAGTTGTTTCCAGTTAAAGCGAAACCGTAGACTGAAAGAAAAATGAATGGATGTAAGTCAAATTTTGATTTCCTGGTATCGATATCAAATAAGTTTTTTTCGTAGTAAACTGAATTTTGAAGGCTAAATAAGTCCTCTGAGTAAATGGTATCATGGCTGAGACTAAGAACTACAATTATACCTACTTAGAGCCAAACCCGAAGCAAACATTAAAATAAAAGGGCTGAAAAAAATACAGTCATACAGGCAGATAAACAGACACACACCCAAACTTCTTGCCTTTTGTATATATATACATTATCGATTTTCTGGACTATTGTAAGAACTTCAACCTTGAAACTTCTGAATATCGTTTCTTATGTCTTTGTCTATGAGTGCATCACATTTGATTAAAATCGGACCACTCCTTCTATAACCCGATTTTTTCGATTATCGATTTTCGATATTAATCGGGGGTACCTTGACACAAAACCTAGCTAAGAACACTTGCAGACGCTTATAGTACAACTGTGTAAATTTTCAAGAAAATCGGTTCAGCCGTTTTGGAGTCGAAAGGCAACGGACACACACACACACAGAGACATACACACATACACACACACAGAGACAAAGTTCCATTTATAAATAAGTTTATATATATATATATATATATATATATGTGTGTGTGTGTGTGTGTGTGTGTGTGTGTGAGAGAGAGAGAGAGAGAGAGAGAGAGAGAGAGTGTGCATTTGAGAAAATGGAAACAGTACTAGGATAATACTGACATAAAAAATGTCAGTATTATAAAAATAATCTGACATAAACATATACTTGTAAAAATAATCTGACATAAACATATACTTGTATGTATATTCATATAGGTTTCGAAGTATATTCTAGTATATTCTAATGAATATATATGTGTGTGTAAGCTTGCGTATGTCTGTGTAAGTGTATACCCACCACACACGCACTGTCATATATATATATATATATATATATATATATATATATATCACGCATTGTTTTACAAATATTTATATGATGTCTAACAAAATTTTGTATTTCGGTTAAGTGTAATAATAATCGGAATGGTCGGCATAATAACCAATTTTGCAGAAGAACGCAGAAAATAAAGATATCGTCTCTCGTTCAAATAGCACCGTAAATACCATTTGGTCAAATCTTTAACACGGCGACAAATTTGTAAGATTTGGAATCCTGCTCGTTTGAATTTGTGCGCACGCCATAAATATTTGAGTCCAGACAAAAGAAACGATGAAATTACGGCTTCTACACTTTCTTCTCCGCTTCACTATTCGGCTTCTGATATCGCCAAGGTCGATTATCTTTGTCCAATTCCGGGATTTTGGCGCCTTTCATTTTCACCTCGAAAGAAAATAACTGCCATTCAGCTTTTCAATTCTTATCTTAGTGAACAGAAGATTTTCTTTTTTTAACGAAAGCGGCAATGAAAATAATAATAGATAATTAAAATAAACATATGTGTTAAGAATGACAGCTGTTGTCTCGCAACAATTGCGAATTTTGGCAGTATATACACTACTGGCCATAATTATTAGGCAACCCTAGTTTTTAAAAAATGATGTATTTTATACTATTTTTTGTATTTATTGCCAAATGAATAATTCTAAATGAAAATAAAATTGTTTTTTGTTATTATTACTTTGCAAAATTTTACAAGGCATCCAGGAAGCCTTTGCTTAGGTCAGCCAATAAGAATAAGAGACTAGCATGGGGAAGAGAGCACTAAAAACTGGACACCAGAACAGTTCATTTGATGCACATGTTATTGTGCAGTTTTGACAAAAGATCCATTCTATTTTCATTTAGAATTATCAACTTGGCAATAAATACTAAAAATGTTATGAAATACATAATATTTTCTTAAAAACTGTGGTTGCCTAATAATTATGGCCGGCAGTGTATATGCAAATAGAAAGACCGTTACCCAAGTAATTCAGGTTGAATTTTTTAATATTGCAGTAATTAACAAGAAAATATTTCAATAACTTTGAAATTGTATTTTTTATAATCATTTCACCCCAAGCAAGGCAAGACCGACACTTGTGCGCAGGGGGAAAAAAAAAATACAAGGTACAGGGAATGCTTTCATCCAGGGTGTTTAGTACTTGTCAGTAGTAAGCCGAGGAGAGTAGAAACCTCAACCAACAACGAGAATTTAGCGGACGCATTATCGCCAAATACGTGCCAGCATAATGGATATACTCATGCAAAATAAGGATAACTAAACTAGAGATGAATTAAAAGACACCTAACAACACATTGTTCATTGATACGCGTTGTGTGTGCTTTGTAATAAACTATAGTGATTGTTGTATACGTCTTCATTACACATGTACACATTGGAAGTGAATGTCATATCCGGAAGATAAGGTCATTTTACCTGAAGTGCATTATCTTCTCCTGGATAACGAAGGTGTTAGTGTATCGGAAAGTTATATATATACTTCTAAAATAAACGACCATATAATTGTTGGGAAGCACCCATTTTGAACAATAAATGGGCTCGTCTAAGGTGTACATATAATCCTGCCTAAAGAGAACGCGTGAATGTTAGAGAGAGTGCGTAGCAGGAGATGAGTAGCTGGACCGCCGCTTATTTAGTCAGTAAGAATATAGACTTATTACCCGGACATACTTCTTCTTACAAGATTGATTCCTTCTAAAAGTATTCCTAGTATTCCTGAATTTACTAATCCATGTTCAAGGTTGTATATATTTTGTTCAATATAACTTACATTTTATCTTTCCATATCTGCTTCTATTATTATTATTATTATTATAATGTCATTTTTCATCATATTTCGATTTCTGCTTTGGTCTCACTACCAACCAAGTCTGCGGAGAGACCTAAGGCAGGTAGTGGCGTGTTGTTATGACTCCATTTCATGTTTTTCTATCTTCCCTATCATCCCCAGCATTACATAGATAACGTTTTCCTTAGTGTGTGGGCTGTACTTAATAAGACAATTTTTTGTATATCTCTTAAGCTGGGGTTTCCAGGGATTCTTTCAATGTGTTGTTTTGTTCCATTTTTTATCATTCCAAGTGCACCTACTATCACTGGTACAACTCTTGTTTTCAATTTCCACATTTTTTCTATTTCAATTTCCAGGTCTTTATATTTTGACAGTTTTTCAAATTCCTTGGTTGCTATGTTACAATCCGCTGGACAAGCCATATCAATTTATTATTATTATTATTATTATTATTATTATTATTATTATTATTATTATTTTGTGTAGTTTCTAAACAAGAATCCACAACAATAATTCTTCTGTTAGATATCTCAAACTTCTTGACAGAATACAAAAAAAGAATCTGCAATGTTATTGGTCCTGATAGGCATCTACTCTTCTGCTACTTTCTTATCACTATAACATACCTTCCCTTTCACCTTTTTGCAAATACTTTCAGAACAATTGTTCTGATGAACGTTTTTCTGTGGTACATATGGGAAGTAGTTAGGAATAAGTAGAGACTCCAGGTATTATGGTGACTGTAGTAAGAATAGTAAGCTAGAATTTTTTTTTTAATCATTTCACCCCGAGCAACGCGGAAATGCCACTGATGTGCAGGGGGTTACATAAGTGTAAAAAGGTTAATTAGAAGAGAGTGAAGAGGAAGACGAACCAGTTAGAAAGGAGCAATAGAAAGATGAGAATGCAGGTGTGATGACAGTTTCAAGGTGAAGAGGAAGGAAAGGATTTACGGGGTGGGGAAAGAGCTAGAGTCAAGTGGTTAATAGATGAGTATTGACATTGCATTTAAATTCCTGGAGGTTGTAGCCATCAGGAAAGCAAGAATATGGGAGCGAGTTCTGCAGGAGGGAAGTGCGAGAGTAGAATTGTCGTCTGAAGACTGACTGAAAGCACACCTTTCCCTAAACTCCCTTTTGGCTAAGTGTCATATTTTTGTATAATTCCAAATACATTTTATTTTTCTCTGTGGTGCCTAGATTCTATGAATTTTAACGTTGTGCAGTACTATATAAGCAGCAAGCTCCCACTATTTACATTAGAAATAGTCACATGCAACAGTAAGTTCTATGCTAGCAGTTACTTCTATCGCTTTTATCGCTCTCGGAAACCATCTTTCAAACTAAATACAGTATCGATCATTATCTACCGTTTTCCTAATTTCTTTTCTTCTCATCGCTCATCTTAATAGTGTTTTATACATTTTTTCTTACATTTTTCCTTACATTTTTTTTTACATTTTTTTCTTACATTTTTCTTATATTTTTTCTTACAATTTTTTTTACATTATTACATTACATTTTTTTGCATTTTTATACATTTTCTTACATTTTTTCTTAAATCTTCCTTGCATTTTTTTACATTTTTTTTTCTTAAATTTTTTACATTTTCGTACATTTTTCTTTACATTTTTACATTACATTTACATTACATTTTCTTTACATTTTTCTTTATATTTTTATATTACATTTATATTACACTTTTTTCACATTTTTCTTACATTTTCGTACATTATTTTCTTACATTTTTTTCTTACATTTTTTTTACATTTTTTTCTTACATATTTTTTCTTACATTTTTTTCTTACAGGTTTTTTTATATTTTTAAAAACATTTTTTTACATTTTTTCTTAAATGTTTTTCTTACATTTTCTTACATTTTTCTTTATATTTTTATATTACATTTACATTACATTTTTTCTTACAAAATTTTTTTTACATTTTTTCTTAAATTATTTTCTTACATTTTCTTAAATTATTTTCTTACATTTCCTTACATTTTATTCTTACATTTTTTTATATTTTTTCTTAAATTGTTTTCTTACATTTTTTCTTACATTTTCTTGCATTTTTCGTTACATTTTTACATTACATTTGCATTACGTTTTCTTTACATTTTTCTTACATTTTGTTTACATTTTCTCTTATATTTTTCTTACATTTTTTCTTACATTTTTTCTTAAATTTTTTCTTACATTTTTGCTTACATTTTTTTCTAACATTTTTTTTCCTAAATTTTGTTCTTACATTTTTTCTTACATTTTCTTACATTTTTCCTTACATTTTTACATTACATTTACATTACATTTTCTTTACATTTTTTCTTACATTTTCTTACATATTTTTCTTACATTTTTTTTACATTTTTTCTTACATTTTTTTTCTTAAATATTTTTTTACCTTTTTCCCTACATTTTCTTACATTTTTTAACATGTTTCTTGACATTTTTACATTACATTTACATTACATTTTCTTTACATTTTTCTTACATTTTTTACATTTATTCTTACATTATGTTTCTTACATTTTCTTCTTACATTTTCTTACATTTTTTCTAATATTTTTCTTACATTTTTTTAACGTTTTTCTTTACATTCTTACATTACATTTACATTACATTTTCTTTAAATATTTCTTAGATTTTCTTACATTGTTTCTTATATTTTTTACATTTTTCTTTGCATTTTTACATTACATTTACATTACATTTTTCTTACATTTTCTTAGATTTTTCTTACATTTTTTCTTACATTATTTTTCTTACATTTTTTCTTACATTTTTACTTACATTTTTCTTTACATTTTTACATTACATTTTCTTTACATTTTTTCTTACATTTTCTTACATTTTTCTTTACATTTTACATTACATTTACATTACATTTTCTTAACATTTTTTCTTACATTTTCTCACAATTTTTCTTACATATTTTTTACATTTTTTTATATTTTTTTCTTACATTTTTTTTACATTTTTTCGTACATTTTTTTCTTATATTTTTTCTGAAATTTTTTCTTACATTTTTTCTTACATTTTTTATATTTGCTTTTCATTTTTACATTACATTTACATTACATTATTTCTTACATTTTTTTTCTTACATTTTTTCCTTACATTTTTTCTTACATTTTTTTCATTTTTCTTTACATTTTTACATTACATTTACATTACATTTTTCTTATATTTTCTTACATTCTTTTCTTATATATTTTTCTTACATTTTTTACATGTTTTTCTTACATTATTTTTTTTCTTGCATTTTTTCTTACATTTTTCTTAAATATTTTTTTTTACATTTTTTTCTTACATATTTTCTTACATTTTCTTACATGGTGTTTCACATTTTTACATTACATTTTGTTTACATTTTTTCTTACATTTTCTTACATATTTTTTCTTAAATTTTTTCTTATAATTTTTTTCTTACACTCTTTCTTACATTTCCTTACATTTTCTTTTACATTTTTTCTTACATTTTTTCTTACATTTTTTACATGTTTCTTTACATTTTTACATTACATTTACATTACATTTTCTTTATATTTTTTCTTTCATTTTTTCTTACATTTTCTTACATTTTTCTTTACATTTTTATATTTCAATTGCATTACATTTTCTTTACATTTTTTTCTTACATTTTCTTACATTTTTTTCTGACATTTTTTCTTACATTTTTTACATGTTTCTTTACATTTTTACATTACATTTACATTACATTTTCTTTATATTTTTTTCTTACATTTTCTTACATTTTTTTCTGTCATTTTTTCTTACATTTTTTACATGTTTCTTTACATTTTTACATTACATTTACATTACATTTTCTTTATATTTTTTTCTTACATTTTCTTACATTTTTTTCTGACATTTTTTCTTACATTTTTTACATGTTTCTTTACATTTTTACATTACATTTACATTACATTTTCTTTATATTTTTTCTTACATTTTCTTTCATTTTTTTCTGACATTTTTTCTTACATTTTTTACATGTTTCTTTATATTTTTACATTACATTTACATTACATTTTCTTTATATTTTTTTCTTACATTTTTTTCTGACATTTTTTTTCTTACATTTTTTACATTCTTAATAGTGTTTTTTTTTGTTTTTCGTACATTTCCCACACTCAGGAATCACTTATGTTTTAGTGACTTTATCTATTTGTTTGGTGTGAAACCATTAAAAAATATGAGTAAAACAACTCAAATTAACTGGTCCGCACGTAAATAACAAGGTGAACGATTTCCGGGAATACTTTTGTAGAATAATTTGTTAGGCAGATATCTAATATTAATTAAAAAGAAAACCTGAATCAATCACATCAGGTGTTTTGTTACCCCAAATGTTTAAAATACTCGTAATTTCTAGTTAGTAACTTGTTTCTCTTGATCCATCCCACTACTATCCTGAATCAGTGAGGGTGTGTAGCATGTGGTGTGGATCAGTTGCAGACATCAGAGAACTGGTAAAAACAAAGTATGCAGAAATAAGCAGAAACTACGTAAACGTAACAAAGTTTTTCAACGAAAACAATGTTAAAGTTAGTTATAATTGCTTTAAGAAGATATATATATATATATATATATATATATATATATATATACAATGATTATATTATATATAAAAATTATATTATATATATAATATATATATATATATATATATAATTTATATATATAAACAATGATTATATTATATATAAAAATTATATTATATATATAATATATATATATATATATATAATTTATATATATAAACAATGATTGTATTATATATAAAAATTATATTATATATATAATATATATATATATATATATATAATTCATATATATAAACAATGATTATATTATCTATAAAAATTATATAATATATATAATATATATATATATAATATATATATATATATATATATATATATATATATATATATATAAACAATGATTATATTATATATAAAAATTATATTATATATAATATATATATATATATATATCAAACATAATAATATGATATCAAATAAATAATTACCCCTCTCTGAATAATAACTGTTGTTCTACTAATAATAATACTGACCCTTCTAAAAATAATTGCAATTAAAATATAAGATCTGCCCATTGAACGGCCAGTGTATATCCGAAAGTATTTTTATAGAGCTCGCATTCAATCGGATGATGATGTTAAATTTTATATTGGAGAAACTTCAAGTAATATTGCTTCAATAATCATATGCTGTTTTTAACCAGCACTAAATAAAGCAAAAGCAATGTTTCATATATTACTGGAAATTAAAACCAACAAAAACCTGAACCGATAGCAGAACCTATATATATATAATAATAATTTGGCCCCTAGTAAAGCGGTTTACATTCACTAGTGCGCAGAGGGCTACATAGGAAGAAAGTTATGAGAAAGAGTGACAGGTTATCGGGGATGTCAAGAAGTGGGTAAGAGAATTATGAGAATACTGATGACAGTGGAGTGGACGGAGAAAGGAACATGAAAGAGAGAATGCAATTCAGTTAGATAGAATATGACTATTGGCTTTACATTTAAATTCTTAAAGATTGTGGCTATCGAGGAAGCAAGAAAACGGAAAGGAATTTCACAGGCGAGAAGTGAGAAAAAAGAAGCTGATGGAGTAGAATTTTAGTTTACATTTCATTGTTTTCACAGTATTTTATTGGTTTCACAGCCACATTGCGCCGGTGAGAATGTGACTGTATCTGGTTCACTGAGATGAGCATTTGGAGTGCTGAGATGAGCATTTGGAGTGACTAATCAAATTTGGATGCGCGTTGTGGTGCGGTGGATATTGGCTCGGAACAAGAACTCGGGTAGCCGAGATCAAATTCCAGTTGAATTCCTTGCATTCACTTAGGAGAGACTTAACTTAATAGTAAGTTGGAGATTAATAGGTTCTGCGCGCACCCCAATTATCTTTACGATAAATGCAATCTATGTTTAGTTGAAAAAATGTTCTAAGCCAAATGTGCTTTATAACTTACGAAAAGAATTTATAAGCAAATGCCGTCATAAATTTAGATTCAAATTCATGCTTCCTAATAATTAATATAAAATTAAAATTCCTTAAAATAGTTGGGCGATTCCTTCTTATTAGCCATATGATTAAATTATATTACATAATAACTTCCCTTTCTTAAATCTATATTCTTTCTAGTTCTATCGTTTTAAGTTTTAATTTATATTTAACCAGTTTATTTTAATATTAAAATTATCCGTGGCTCTTTAACAGTGGCCTTGATAAGCCGAAATTAAGTCTGACCTATTTCTTCCTTAATTTTAGTATTAATTTCAATTTATTTTATTTTATTTCTTTCCGTGACTGTCATCTACGTTCTCCGTCTATCATGTTCCAGTAACAATGACCTGTCACAATTTTTTTCTTTTTCTTTACTCTTACTTCCGTTTTTTATACATGCACAGTTAAATAAATTTACTTTCCCATAATTCTTTGGTTTTTCTAATGAGATGGGTGTTAAATTTACATGTGGAAATGGCAATCCGATATACGAAAATTTGAAGTTTTTATATGTAACACTGAAAGAACAATGTGGAAACAAAAGGTACACTTTTGTAGTAGTTTGTAGGTTGCACATGCTCTAACGTAATAATTAAAAATAAATATTAATTGCTCTATTTTTATATTGAGCGCTTTATTAAATTAATGTTTGGAACTTCAATTATTTTCTTCATTCTTATTCATTTGCGCATATAATATATATATATATATATATATATATATATATATATATATATATATACTGTGAATTTATCTTTGAAAAACCCACCGAGTATAAACGCGGAGGGGAAAAAATGTAAACAAAAAAAATAAACGAACTAAGCACTTGAACATTAGTCAAAGTACTAGTCGAAAGAAAAAAAAACCCCGAGACGAGGAACCTCAAGCGTAAAGTGCTGAATACAATAGCAGGGCAAATATATATATATATATATTTTTTTTTCTAAACATATACTGTTAAATATAAGAGACAATGAATATCTATTATGTTTAATCATGAGCCGTTCTAAACGTCGTATTTTTGCTTTAATTTCAGTTGGAAATAAAGACAAAAATTCTCCAACATTTGGATAATTATTTATTGGTTTTCTTCTAAGCTTTCGGCTCACATGAGCCATCTTCAGAGAGGTTGTTTAAACTGAAATATTGTAAAATCCAACATCACCGACGATTTTATTTTGTGTTGACATAAAACTCCGCTTGGCAATGGCAATAGTTACCAAAAATAATAAACGCAGTTCTTAAGTTTGCGATGCGGTTTTATGACGTCACACCGCGTGATAGCGCGAAATGACAACAAAACCATCTAGTCAAATGCAATGTAATATGTTATTTCCTGTTTTTTTTTTTTTAATCATCGCCCCAAGCAAGGCGGCAACGCCACTGATGCGCAGGGGGCTACGTAAGGGTAAAAAGAATGGAAAAGAGAAAGCCGGAAACCACATCCTAAACAGGAAACAAGGGATGAGCCTCTTCACCTGTTCAATAGATGTGGGTGGAGTGTGAACCGGGCGATAGTTTAGTCTATCTACTCCAATTGAAAAAAAAAATTTAAAAAATAAAAAAAGGAAAAGAGTGAAAAGATTGGAAAAGAGAAAACCAAAGTTGATTTTATTGAGTGTTGGTTGCTTTGATTTGATGTACATGGCCTCCAATATCTGCAGGTTCCTCTTACTGTGTGTATGAGTAAGGATCACCGTATATATATATATATATATATATAGTTTTAAGATGCGCTTTTTTCAGAGGATTATGTGCTCGATATCAGAGATAGAGCGTAAGTAAATATAAAAGTGAATATTGAAGTCAACACTCAGGGGCGACAGACTGTTTCATGCTGGGCACAATCACCAGACCACACGTGATGTTGATTGCGCCTAGCATGAAACAGTCTATCGCCTCTAAGTGTTGACTTCAATGTTCAATTTTATACATATATATATATGGTGTGACTGAAATGTTTTCTCTTTTTAACCCTCTAGGGCCATTCGTATCATATTAGTGGGGGATCTGTTTATAACTTCATAACAATATAGAACTGATCCCCCACTTTATGACAAGTAGAAGCCTTAATCATATTATATTATTAACCCTCTAGGGCCATTCGTATCATATTTGATACAGTATGAAAACAAGCCTTGAAAGAAATATTTTCCTGAAAAATTTTTTAAGAGAAATATTTTATAAATTTCAAATGAAAGCAGTACTGACTGCTCAGTCAATGAATACCAAATGTTTCCTTATAGGGAAATACCAAATGTTTCCTTATAGGGAAATACTGTATCAAATATGATACGAATGGCCCTAGAGGGTTAATTTCTTTTCTTTTCTATCTATCTATTTAACCCTCTAGGGCCATTCGTATCATATTTGATACAGTATGAAAACAAGCCTTGAAAGAAATATTTTCCTGAAAAATTTTTTAAGAGAAATATTTTATAAATTTCAAATGAAAGCAGTACTGACTGCTCAGTCAATGAATACCAAATGTTTCCTTATAGGGAAATACCAAATGTTTCCTTATAGGGAAATACTGTATCATTAAAATTAAGTAATATTAATATTACCAAGAATATTAAATTAACAGCGTGTTTAGAAATATCCAAACTGACGGCGAAGTTAAAATGTGAGTACATTTTTTGTGGACACCTTGCATACGTACCTTCTTTTAGTTTATACACATATATTTCTTTCTTTCTTCTACCAGGGCCACTATGATTTAAGTTTGAACTATTTTATAACAAACATACCATTGCGAGGGTACCAGATTGGTAGTTTACTGACTGCTGCTTTCGACTAGTCGTGAGGAGTCCAAAATCTTTGTTAGCGCTTTCTTCTTCTATGTGCCATGTCCCTTCAGGACGTAGGCAGTCATGGCCCTCTTCATCTCCCTATCCCTAGTGCCTCTTAACAGGCTTTCTCCTGTTACCACACCCCAACCCTGCTCTGCCATCCATTTGCTCAAGCCCATCTAGTATGTTACACATTGCTTTACCCTGTCTATCTTTCCCTCTATCTGATCTTTGAGTGTCAGATTCTTCAAGCCCTCCTTCCTCATTACATGTCCCAGTAACTTCAGCAGTCTTTTCCTGATGTTAAGTATTACTTTCCTTTTCATTTCTATCCTCTTCAAAATTTCATTGTTGATTACATGTTCCATCCATGATATCCTCAGCATCCTTCTGTAAAACCACATTTCGGTTGCTTCAAGTCTCTCCTTTATTTTAAAAGAGATTGTCCAGCATTCACTCCCAGATTGAATAACAGACATTACATAACAATCCAGTACCCTTTTCTTAATTTCCAATGAAATTTTCCTGTCTCTTAATACTCTACTTAGCTTCTGGAAAGCATCCTTGGCTATACCAATTCGCTTTCAGTGTCTCAATTTCCATCCTCTGTTAGAACACTACCCAGGTATTTAAATTTCTGGACTTGCTTGATTTTAGTATCCCCGACCTGTAGTTGGCCTTTTGGGCTCCTTTTAGCCATGCATTCAGCTTTCTTGTAGCTTATACATACTCTGAGAAATTCAAATGAAATTCTTCTTTTGTGAAGAAAAAATAAAATGGTGTTGCTGATGTGTATGACGTGTTTTTTTTTTCATTTGTGAAGAAAAGACAAATCTGATGTTGTGGGTAAAATTTTTGGGCTCCTCTTGGCCATGCATTCAGCTTTCTTGTAGCTTATACATAGTCTGAGAAATTCAGATGAAATTCTTCTTTTGTGAAGAAAAATTAAAATGGTGTTGCTGATGTGTATGACGTCTTTTTTTTCATTTGTGAAGAAAAGACAAATCTGATGTTGTGGGTAAAATTTTTGGGCTCCTCTTGGCCATGCATTCAGCTTTCTTGTAGCTTATACATAGTCTGAGAAATTCAGATGAAATTCTTCTTTTGTGAAGAAAAATTAAAATGGTGTTGCTGATGTGTATGACGTCTTTTTTTTCATTTGTGAAGAAAAGACAAATCTGATGTTGTGGGTAAAATTTCGTCATGAGTGTGAAATGAAAGTAGATATGAATTTGCTTTCTTCCTTGTTTTTACTTGTTTGTGTTCAGCATGTGAGAAAGAAAAGGAAATAAAGAACACTGTGTGGAAGAGAAGGTGAGAGGTTAAGAAAATACAGTTTGCTCAGATGAAACGTCCAGTCAGACGACTTGTAGCCCTCTAAAGAGAAAAGACAAAATCAAACATATTTAAGCATTTTCATGACCAGGAACAGGATCAACTTCGAATATATTTTTTCTGTTTTCAGGTTGGTCAATAAATAAGATGCTGTATTAATTTGGTCCGTGACTATGTCTGCATATCGCAAAAATAAGTAAGCCAATTATCTAAACCTATTTACAAATGGAACTCTGTCTGTGTGTGTGAATGTGTGCGCGTGCGCGTGTGTCGGCCACCCATAGACTCCGAAATGCACTTAGAGAGGCTGATTTGATCAACAGTCACATAATATCGGGATATTTTTATGTCGCGCACGGGTAGGTTTTCTTGCATGTATTACCAGTGGGCGATCCTGGAGCCACACTATGCTCTGTTCTTAGTCATGATCTGGTTGGTTTGTATTACAACTGACAACAGACAGTGACAATTAGGGTGTCTTTTTCTCTCTGTTCACAAAAGAATCTAAAAGAAAACACAACAAAAAGAAATACAACTAAACCAGTAAACAAAAAAACATCTTCCCCCTTTAGCTTTTCCTTCATAATTGTTGTGGCGAATCTTCGTCGCCAAGTTGTTGTGACCTATTAGCACCAGAAAGAAAGACACGGAAACAAGAAGGTCGGTTCAAGCAGTGTATTAGAATAATAGAACATATATACAAATAAGAGTGTTAGTAATCAGCAAAATAGAAGTGTAAGTCCGAATGGTATAGTTAGGCTGCGTCTAGACTCTCTCTAGACTGCTTCTCTACTGCATCCCGACTGTTTCCCAGCAGTATAGTTTCAGACAGTGTATTAGAATAATAAACATATATACAAGCGTGTGTTAGTAATCAGCAATATAGAAGTGTATATCCGAACGGTATAGTTACGCTGCGTCTCTACTGTCACACGACTGTCTCTTGACAGCGTTCAGCTGCATCCTCGGAAGTCACTCAGGTTATAATTTATTAACGGAGGAAGAGTCCATTCCTATAGATAGGGCACCATAACAGTACTATTCGTGGTATTCATTTCAACTTCTGTAGGGGAGAATTTTTCTTTTTGAAAATGTCGCCAGATATCTGTGCCCTCTGGGAAACTAACATAATTTTTTCCATTGTCACCAATGCCTTCTTGTTTCCAGGCTATTTTCCCTTTGCCGAAAAGATTCCGGTATTCACATGCGTAGACTTATATATATATATATATATATATATATATATATAAGGGATAATCTTCATATGGCGAAGGATTGTTTTTCCATTGCCCAGACTACTTCTTCATATGTTTCCGTCTATGTTTACTGTTGTGGGTCCCTAGAATAGTGCCCGCACAAATAAATGAACCAGTAATGAAGTTAGAAAATAAGTGTATTAACGTAAGGATACAGACTTGAATGAAGATTAGTAGTCCAGGAATGCCGGTTAGTAAAAAGTATATGTACAAGTCTCTGAAAGTGAAGCCGTATTATATTAAATATGTCCGCGTCGTAAGCTTACGAGTACTGCATAATAATCTTCTCGATGAGTAAAGCACAGAGCTACTATGACTTACTATGTACTGAGTGCTAATCTCTCTCTGGACTCTCGTATTCTCCATTTAGCTCTCTGTGACAACGCGATATTCTGTATTTATCTGCCCTCTCACAAGGGCAAAATGTGGTACAAGGCTTTTTTACGTGGGACATCGGGGCCATGTAGCCCAGCCAAAAATAGCTGTCTAATTTTGCGCAGTCGTGACTCTACTCTTCGGTGGAGCCACGACTGGGTTAATGCTCTCCGCCCGAAGGCAGAGAGCTGACAGTGTCAAAAGAAATAATAACGATTATAAAATAAATAAATAATAATAACCATAATCATGAAAATAATATTGACCAAAACGCTATTAACATATATTATTAAAATCAAATGATCCACAATTGCAAAAAACAAAAAAAAAAAACAAAAAAAAACAAAAACAAAAAAAAACATAATAAATTTTTATACATATTATACGTCAGATACATTATATATTTGTGTCTCTACGTGTCTCTATCTCGCATACAATTGTATAATCATTATAACCTGGTTCTCACTCCTCCATGTCTTTTGGAAAGGAATAAAATCTATCATTTCTTTTCTGTTTAGGATTGCGTTTCTGGTTTATTCTAAAGTCTGCTTCAGCTCCATACTTCTAACGTCTCCGTCTAAACTCTGAAATTGTATTTAATATTCCTTTTCCTAAATAGGAGTTTATATGTACCTAGACTTCTTGAATTTAAACGCAATACTAGGCTTTCGTCGAGATCTCATAAATTTAAGGTTTAGCTTGCTTGATGTAACCGTAAGTTCTATGCTAACAGTTTCTTTTCAGTCACTTCTCATTTGTGGAACTCCATTTCGGTTCCATACATTCCATCCAACTTTAATCTACAAAACTTTAAATGCAATGTCAATCGCCGCCTACTGTCATTTCTTTTTATTTTTGCCATTTTTAATCCTTGAATTACAGAATGCACATCAAAGAGTCAGATGATTAGTAGCACTATCTTGTAAGCAGTTGTGTGCTTCTCTGATTGGTCAGAGATAACATTCCAGTACTATCGAAATTTTGAATATTTAAAGTCTTTTAAAATACAAAGTTTCGATTGGAAAATTTTAAAAGTGTCATGTATCCGATACTTTTGCACAGGGTAATTTTGAACTTTGATGTAAAAAAAGAAAAAATGGATCTATCTATCTATCTATCTATCTATCTATCTATCTATCTATCTATCTATCTAATTCTGTTTCTATCTATCTATCTATCTATCTATCTATCTATCTATCTATCTATCTATCTATCTAATTCTATTCTATCTATCTATCTATCTATCTATCTATCTATCTATCTATCTATCTATCTAATTCTATCTATCTATCTATCTATCTATCTAATTCTTTCCTATCTATCTATCTATCTATCTATCTATCTATCTATCTATCTATCTATCTATCTGTTTAAATCTATATACTGCCCCTGTCTAAGTATCTATCTGCTTCTCTCGCTATTCATATGTATGTATGTAACTATCTCTCCGTCTCAGTCTATTCATATCTATCTATCTATCTATCTATCTATCTATCTATCTATCTATCTATCTATCTATCTATCTGAGCCTTTTAATCTATCTATCTATCTATCTATCTATCTATCTATCTATCTATCTATCTATCTATCTATCTGTCAAACCAAGAGACAATCTGAAGTGATGTATCATCTCTTTTTCCTGCTGGAAAACAAAATGTTAGAGCAAAGTAGCTGGTGCCAACAGAGTTCTTCTTCTATAAGGCTGGTTGCCAACCAGGGATAGAGGGCCATATTTGTTCTACTATTTAAGCTATAGCTGGTGAGTTGGTTGATGATAATGATGGAATTTATACTTTATCCAAGTCTAATTGGGGCAAAGTGAATACAACAACCTTTACTGGAATTTGAACTTGGTATTTGGTACAGTGGATATCGGCTCGGAACTAGAAACCGGGGAGCCGAGTTCGAATTCCAGTTGAATCCATTGTATTCACTTACGCGCAAATACCCTTGGGAAAGGTATTAATCCGTCTCTTCCTTCCAGTTATGGGTTAAATAATAGGACAGATTGGGTTCTATAGCCTTGGTCGGCAACCAGTCTATCACAGAAAGCAATGGCAACCTACTGCGGGATAATCATATGCCCAGTCAGTCATGTCTCTTTCGAGACATGGTCGCCCAAGCGTGTATCACGTATGGCACTTAACTGGCTGATACTGGCTTTACCCTCCGCCGCAGTATTAACTATTCTACATGAATCTATTTAAATTTGTGATTCATATGTTGATGATGCTTACTGAAGAGGTTGTTCAGCATTTACTGACTTATAGGAGAATTCAATATTACATAAATGTTCTGTCATATGTTTTTGCTTCTTAAACTTTTTTATTGTTTCTTAATATTTTCTTAGCTTTTAGAAGATATCTGAATACAGTGAGAATACTTTTGCCCCTTTTCGAAAAAAGATGTTTGAAAATACATTGAATCTAGACGTAGCAATATTCGATACGAGAACGCTACTTTACCGTTAATCGTTGGCAACGCAACCAAATGATTTTCTAAACCTAACCTCGTACAACATATTGTTTGTTTGTTCTTGTTTAACGGCCTATCAACATTTAACGGGTCATTTAAGACCGGAAACGTAATTTTATTTTAAATAACAGTTATTTTTCATTCAAAAAAGTTTTGTTGGCAACATTTTTCATTTAAAAAAGTTTTGCTGGTAATTACTTTCATAAAATTTTGATACCGGTTAGGGAGTTAACTATTTACCCATAGCTTGGACCTTAACAGGTGCTACCACTCTGGGTCGGGCAGGGTGGACCTGGGAACAACAGCAGTGGAGAGGTAGTTCCATGCTCCTCACAGCATCCTAATCAGAGGCCTTGCTGCCGGATCCATTTTACCGTCATACTCAGGACCCGGATGTAGTTTACCGTCATGCCCAGGACGTTCGTACAACATAAAGACAAAAATATGGGACATCAAATGGAATTCGAATTTATTGCAACAGTATCTATCTAGGAGAATATATATCTTATACCTTTTTTTAAAGTATGGTTTACCCTGTACAAGGCCCGGTGGCCACTCGAGGTAGAGATGTAGTTTATCTGGATAGGAGGGAATGATAACGGTTAACTCTATACTTGTACATGTTAAGATTGTAGTGATCTGGGAAACAACCTCTTGGAAGTCTGTTCTATCGGGTTGTGATTCACTGAAAGAAGATATTTGTGTGAAACTTCTCGCAAATCGAATATGGATGAATTGTGGATGGTTTGTGACTATGTAAGTGGTATGGTGTGTTTTAGACATGAAGGTCAGATCTGGTGGAACCAGGTGATGCAGTTCGTCCAAGCATTTTCTTTAGTAGGAGTGAAAGATCAGTGAGAGACTCACTACCTCCCGCTTATGATAGGGAGAGTTTGGAGCATGGAAAATAATTCTTCTCCAGCAAGCACTTAAAGACGCTTTTTAACTCTATCAAGACTGGAATGGGATGCCTGGTCTAGTCCTTTCTAGATATGGCCACAGTACACAGTACTCGGTCTGATCTGGCTCTTGTAAAGGTAGAGCATAGCACGGAGTATCATGTACTTACTGAAGCGGTATAGTGAGCCGACCATCTTACCTTCATCTTTAGCGATGGATCGTATATAGGTAATCCACTGAAGGTTGGCTGTGAGTCTGAGGCCCAATATCCTCTCAAATCACGGGCCTCCTCGGGAAGATATCCGTTCATCGTGACTGGTGGTAGTTTAGGGTCTGATCGGCAGTGGCCGAATATAACCGGCTTGGTTTTGGAGGGATTGAATGTAAACAGCCACTTTTCCCGCCTTAGTGGGAAGTTAGTGTTAGATATGAAGATAGATCAGCTGCCCTTAATACGGATATTCTTTTGTAGGTATTTAGCGTTGTCTGGCACAGGGCCAGAAGTAGGGGGCAAAAATTCACGAACCATTTGGCTTCACATGCAAACTAGACCCGTGTGTATCTTTTGGCTTTGTATGCAAACAGAACCTGTGTTCACCATTTAGACTCTTGTGCAATGTTTACCATATTTGTCTCTCATTTAGACCGGACCTGGCTGTATCATTTGAAATCCCGTGTCACCGGAACTGCTTGCATCATTTGAACTCTTGTGTAGATCGAACTTGGCTGTATCATTTGAACCCTCGTGTAAACGGGATCTGCTTGTATCATTTGAACTCTCGTGTAGACCGGACCTGGCTGTATCATTTGAATTCTCGTATAGACCGGACCAGGCTGTATCATTTGAACGTTTGTGTAGACCGGACCTGGTTATATCATTTGAACTCTCGTGTAGACTGGACCTGGCTGTATCATTTGAATTCTCGTGTAGACCGGGCCTTGCTGTATCATTTGAATCCTCGTGTAAACCGGAACTCTTTGTATCATTTGAACTCTCGTGTAGACCAGACCTGGCTGTATAATTTGAATTCTCGTGTAAACCCGACCAGGCTGTATCATTTGAATTTTCGTGTAGACCGGACCTTGCTGTATCATTAGAACCTCGTGTAAACCAGACCTGCTTGTATCATTTGAACCCTCGTGTAAACCGGACATGTTTGCATCATTTGAACTCTCGTGTAGATCGGACCTGGCTGTATAATTTGAATTCTCGTGTAGAACGGACCAGGCTGTATCATTTGAATTCTTCTGTAGATCGGACCTGGCTGTATCATTTGAACTTTTGTGTAGACCAGACCTGGTTATATCATCTGAACTCTTGTGTAGACCGGACCTGGCTGTATCATTTGAACTCTCGTATAGACCGGACCTGGCTAAATCATTTGAATTCTCGTGCATAACGGCCATGTGTTTACCATTTGGATTTGTAAATGTCTTTTGTTTATCAAAGGATTAACTATCATGGAAAAGGATGTGCGTTGTGGTGCATTGGATATCGGCTCGGACCGAGAAATCGGGAAGCCGAGTTCGAATTCCAGCCGAATTCATTGCATTCATTTACGCGCAAATACCCTTGGGCAAGGTATTAATCTGTCTATTCCTTCCAGTTATGGGTTAAATAACAGGACGGATTGGGTTCTATAGCCTTGGTTGGCAACCAGTCTACCGCAGAAAGCAATGGCAACCTACTGCGGGATAATCTTCTGCCCAGTCAATCATGTCTCTTTCGAGATGTTGATCGCCCAAGCGCGTATCACGTATGGCACTTGACTGACTGATCATGGAAAATGTTGATTTGCCGAAGACCAAACCAAACTTAATTATGTCTTTGTTTTCACTTCATCATTTCTTTCCTGTGTTTTTTAAATTCTCTTAATTTAACTATTTTCTTATAGCTTTTCTTTTGTTCTTTGAGTGGTTTTTTTTTTCTTAGGATGCCATTTCTAATTTTTTCTCTTCTCAATTTTATTAAATTTGATGTTTCTTCTAAAATCCTTTGTCTTCATTATTAAATAAATTTATTTATTTATTTTTGTAGACTTGTATTCCTTCTTTTATTTCTTTATCGAACATATTTTCTCGGATTCTTTTATGTTTCATCTTTTACTCTAGTTTTTCGAAATCTTTAACTCCTTTTTTTATTAATCTCTATTGAATTTCCAATGCACGTCTTCTCATTTTCAGATCCTCTTTGATTTCCGTCAGTAATCTCCGTGTCTTTTCATCCCTCAAACCATTCGACTTTCTTTGGTTCTGAATATATAGTTTTAAGAGCAGTTGTCGTTTTTTTTCTTTTGTACCAGCAGTATAAATTTATTTTTATTTTTCTATCACTTTCCTCCTTCAATAGTTTTTTTTTTTAAGAACTTTCATTCCGGCAGCTTTTTTCTTTTCTTAAAAAAAAAAAAAATATTTCCTCGTTTTTATTATATTTGCATTTATTTCATTTTTTTTTGTTTTGTTTTTGTTCCTTCCTGGACTTCCTCCATAAGCTTCAGCGTTCTCTTCTTCATCTCCCATCTTTCCAGCTTCCGCATTGCAATTCCCAAATGACGAGAGAAACATCACAAAATCGCTAACTCCCAGTAAAGCGCTCTATCCACAAACATACGGAGGCGTGTTTTTCCAATGAAGATTCGTATCAATTCGATATCTCAGCTCTTTAAAAATGTCAAAACAAAAACATAACAACAACAACAAAAACAACAACAATAATAATAATAATAATAATAATAATAATAATAATAATAATAATAATAATGAAAAAGAAACAAATATATTAAATATTAATACCGAATACATAAATAAACGAATAAATGAATAAAGGGGAAAAATAAATAAATCAAACACAGTAATAATAATAAAAAAAAGCACACACAATCAAAATCGAAACGTTTCAGACCATGCCCAATGGCAGCCATTTCCTCATCAGTGTGATTTGCTAATATTGTTTTTATTAACGAACTACAAGAGGTGAGATGTTTAATAACTGACTTGCACAGACCTGGCACAATCGGGAATCGTTATGTATTAAATTTAGCAGAATCTCGCACGAAAGCAATATTCTCGGGAAATTGGCTAGAATCAAAATTTTCATTTTCTTAATCAATTCACCCCAAGGAAGGCGATTACGCCACTAAAACGAGTGGGGGCTACTGAGAAGGAAAAGACTTTAGAAGGAACTGGAAACCCAGTCCTAAACAGGAAACAAGGGATAAACCTCTATTTTTGTTCTAAAGACTGGGGCAAGTATGAAGTGATTGATAAGCAGACATATTTACTCTTATTTAGGAAAATAATTAAATACAATTTCAGAGATTAGACAGAAATGTTACAAGTGTGGAGCTGAAGAAGACTTTAAACCAGAAACACAATCCTAAAGAGCAAACAAATTATAGATTTTATTTTTTTTCTAAATGACACAGAAGAGTGTGAACCAGGTCATAATGATTATATAATTGTATGCGAGATAAAGACACAAGTAATGAAGGAGGAAGGGCAGGACTCTATAATCAGCTGGAAACTAATAGGCTCAGCCTGTACCCCTAAAAATTTTCGTGATAGGTGCCGTCTATGTCTATTGGAGAAGATTCTGATTTTGAAGTATCCTCATCAGGACTTACTTTTGAATCTTAGAAAGGAATTCATTAATAAGTGCCGTCATAGGGCAGATTTTGAATTTAAAATTTTAAAATTTTAATTTTTAATTTTTAAGTTTAAATTTTTAAATTTTAAATTTTTAAATTTTTATAAGTTTTATCTATAGGTGTATGTTTGTGTGTGTATGTGTATATTTGTATATAAGCGTGTATATATGTATATATGTATGTGTGTATATATGTATTTATGTGTGTAAAAAAATGTTTAGCTATTTAAATGCTCTACTTATATTTCCCTTCATAATATTCATTAAATTTATATATATATTTTTTTATATGTATGTGTGTATGTGTGTATATGTATAATGAATATATATGTGTGTGTGTGTGTATGTGTGTATATGTATACATATGTGTGTGTGTACATATATATTGTGTGTGTGGACTTTTTGTACATGTGTGTACATATATGTGTGTGTATGCGCATGTATGTGTATATACGTATATAAGTGTGTGTATGTAATTGAATGTATGTGTGTGTATGTATGTATATATGTATTCATAATTGAAGAATTGTGTGTGTGTATGTGTGTACACATATATGTATGTATAATTGTAAATGAAATTTTTTTTTTTTTATACCTAGCGGTATCTTTATTTAGTTTAAATTAAATGACCTAATTTAAAAAAAAATATTTTAAATTCTATATCTTTTTATTCCCTTTAAAAATAATTATACCTTTTTATAAAAGGCCTTTTTCTAATACTTCAACGTTTTTGGGAAGTTAGGTTTTTGAATATGTCCAGCGTCTGTAATATATAAATTTTTTTCTTTCTTTTCTTTTTTCCCTCTCTTCCTTTATCTCTCTTACCTCCCACCTTTTTTCCGTTTTGCTTAACCTAATATCAATTCAACACGCCGTCTGTTCCTTTTACGTTACAATTCTCTTTCCTTTTTTGCGAACCCAGACGATGCCAATTTTTCTTTTCTTGTTTATTTTATTTTATTTTATCTTTCTCTCTTTTTCTTTTTCTTTTTCTTTTTCTTTCTTTTTAATTTTTTTGCAAATCTATTTAAAAAGAAAAATAAACTGATTTTTTCTCCAGTTTCAGAAAGGATTTTTTTGTTGCTGAGGTGATGTGTTATTCCCTGTGGGGAGTTCATATCGAAATGGTCATTCAACATCCTTGAATTAATCCTTTTTAATTTATATATATATATATATATATATATATATATATATATATATATATATTGTTTGTTGTTGTTTCAAAATTTGTTTAAATTGTGGAAAATTCTATTTTTGCACTATATGTTAATAGCGTTTTTGTCAATATTATTTTCAGACTATGTTTATTACTTATTTGTTTTGTATAATCATATCGCCCCAACTGCCACTGGTGAGCAGGGGGTTACATAGGAGGAAAGTTATGAAAAAGAGTGTTAGGAAAGTTATGAAAAGTGACATGTTATAGGGTGTGTCTGGAAGTGGTTATGAGAAGGATGAGAATACTGATGAGAGTGAAGTGGACGGAGAAAGGAGCATGAGAGAGAGAGAGAGAGAGCGAGAGAGAGGAAGCAAATTAGAGAGAAAAGAGATGACTATTGACATTAAATTTTAACTCCTGAAGATTGTAGCCGTCGGGGAAGCAAATGAACAGAAGGGATTTCCACAGGCAGGAAGTGCGAGAAAATTTTGCGTTTACATTTTATTGGTTTCACAGTAAAAGGGTGGGACGTAGTTGCTAATTTTGTGACTCCAGTAAACTCACGCTTAGGAGGTACCAGTGTCTTAAGTTCATCGTAGCAGAGACCGAGAAAGTACTTGTATAAGAGATACAGGGAAGCTACATTGCGCTGGTGAGAAAGTGACTGTATCTGAGCTGCCAAGTCGGGATCGATCACATTACAGATTCTCCGTGGGATTTTGTCAAGGAACCCTAGGTGGATAGCAGAGGCACCCGGCCAGATATGGCAGCAGAATTCAATGCAAGGGAGGATGGTAGATTTATATGTGTGCAGGACGGTTTCAGACGGGAAAAAACTTCCTGGCCCTACACAGAGAACCGACCTTCTTAGCAGCGGATTTAGCTATAGATTCAATGTAATCATTCCTATTGAGGTCTGTTGTGAGTGTTAACCCGAGGAGGCGCAGTGTTTTGCTCTTAGGGAGACTAACTTGATCCATGCTAACGGGTGGGGGGGTAAGAGCAATTGTTTGTAACAGTTAATAGATAGCGGCTTCGTTTTGGAACCATTGAAATTCATGAGCTATTTCTTACCCCAGTCCACCATTTATTTATTTATTTTTATAATCCCTTCACCCCAAGAAAAACAGTACCGCCAGTGGTGCGCAGGGTGGTGGTTGTAGTGTGGGGGTTACAGTGAGAGAAAAAGAAAGAAAAAGAAACAGGGAACAAGTTACAAGTCTGCACGAATTTACTCGAGCTACTAGATTGGCAACTAGGTCCCACCCATTTACATTTAAAACAGTCAAATGTAACCACTACTAATCCATCAGTTTCTTTTCTCGAATTTCTCGCCCTTCTGTATACTGCTTCCCCGATAGCTACAATCTTCAAGAGTTTGGGTGCAACGTCAACTGCTATCTTTTATTTCTTTGATTCCCATCTTTCTCATTTTCTTTGTCCGACATCCCCTGTACCTTATTTTTTCTTTTGTCACACTCCTCCTATTTAACATACTGCGTACCAGTGGCAATATTGCCTTCCTTGGGGTGAAATGATTATAACAAATTTCAATAGTCGTATATCTGGCATAAATGGCGTTTGGAAACAAAATATTCAATAAAACTAATAAACACACAATTTATGCAATTGTTGGGACGCCAGCGCCTATTCGGCTATAATGGACTATTCCATTACTATGCAAAGTAATGGTGGCATCTACGTAGGAGAGTGTGTCGAGCAGCCGATCGACAAGTCAGTCGTAGACTTCCGGTGACGACCCGGAAGTACCCATTGCTCATACTACGTCTTATGACGGTTGAGAAGATTAACCTTTATTCTTGTATTAGATACTAATAACCTTTGTAAATACTATTTTCACGGAATACAACAATTAACCTATTCCTGTTGTTGAGTTATTTATTCTTGCTCACGACATAACAGCAATATATATATATATATATATATATATATATATATATATATATATATATATATCAGCATGCAGTGTGGGTATAGAAGAATCCAAAGGAGTATCCTGTACACACAGTGGTAGAATAACTCTCTAAAAGAGCTATATATATATAAGGAAAATTAAGGCAGACACGTTATTTCATGGTGAATCGGAAGTATAGGCCTATTTCAGGCCTATACTTCCGATTTATTATACTTCCGACTCATCATGAAATAACGTGTCTGCCTTAATTTTTCTTATATATATATATATATATATATATATATATATATGTGTGTGTGTGTGTGTGTGTGTGTGTGAAATGTGTATGTATATATATATATACATATATAAATGTGTATATATATATATATATATATGCACTTTGTTATACATATTCTATTATTTATATATTATATATGCGTGGTACTTATTTGAAAGCTCTCAATATCAGTGATAGAGCTAACATATTCAGTTATATAGGTGTGAGCTTGTGACCCTGGTTTTCACGCTCTTGCGATCGTCAGACAAACTGATTAATTCTTAAAAAATAATGGCTATATGTAGGGCTGCGTATATTGGTGTATTTTTGTGAAAGTGGGAGGAAAATAGGGAGGAAAATTTGTCTTCGTGACGCGTCTCTCATACAAACGCAAACACAGATACTCACTTGTACACCCATTGACGTACGCAGAGACACACACACACACGCTCGCGATTTCCTTTGCCCTTGACGCACTCAATATTTTTCTTCTTGGTATCTCTCCCAAACCCCGCTCCGCCATCCATTTGTCCAAGCCCATCAAATATATTGCGCTCCTTCTCCCTGTCTCTCTTTATCTCTGTTCGTCCCGTGAGTATTAGATTCTCTCAACCCTCCATCGTCATTTGTTCAAGCCCATCAGATATATCTTGCGCTCCTTCTTCCTGTCTCTCTTTATCTCTGTTCGTCCTGTGAGTATTAGATTCTCTCAACCCTCCATCGCCATTTGTTCAAGCCCATCAAATATATCTTGCGCTACTTCTTCCTGTCTCTCTTTATCTCTGTTCGTCCTGTGAGTATTAGATTCTCTCAACCTTCCATCATCATTTATTCAAGCCCATCAAATATATCGTGCGCTCCTTCTCCCTGTCTCTCTTTATCTCTGTTCGTCCTGTGAGTATTAGATTCTCTCAACCCTCCATTGTCATTTGTTCAAGCCCATCAAATATATTTTGCGCTCCTTCTCCCTGTCTCTCTTTATCTCTGTTCATCCTGTGAGTATTAGATTCTCTCAACCCTCCATTGTCATTTGTTCAAGCCCATCAAATATATCTTGCGCTCCTTCTCCCCGTCTCTTTATCTCATCTCATAACCTCATCTGTCTCTTCCTGATGTTATGTTAAAGTTTTCTTTTCCTTTGCATCCTCTCCAATACATCTTTGTTGCTCATGTGCTTGGTCCATGGTATCCTCATTATCTTTCTGTAGAACGACACTTTTGCTGCCTGAAGCCTCTCTTTTTATTCCTTGAAGAGATCGTACAACATTTGCTGCCATACAGGAGAACTGATATCACATAGAAGTCCAGCACTCTTTTCTTTGATTCCAATGAGATTTTCGTGCCTCTCTAGTTATTGTTTGAAATGCGTCCTTGGCCATGACAATGCGTCTTCGGATCTCGGCGCCACCCTTTCCATCCTCTGTCAGAACGCTTCCCAGGTATTTAAATTTCTTTACTTGTTTTATTTTAGCTTCCCTGACCTGTAGTTGGCATTCTGGGACCTTCTTTTGTCTGATGATAATACATTCAGTTTTCTTGAAGTTTATGCTCATTCCTTTCTTCTCACCTTCTTTTGCTCCCTTCTGTAGGAGGTCCTGCATTTTTCATTCCATGTCTTTTATCAGCAGTGTGTCATCCGCGTATCTTATTTTATTTATTTTTTTAAATCATTTCACCCTAAGCAAGGCATTCCACTGCCACTATTGCGCAGGGCGTTACATAGGGGAAGGTGTTGAGAAAGAGTGGTTAGATATAGGAAATGTCAGAAGGAGGGTGATAGACGGGTAAGGATGTAGATGGGAAGAGTGTTTGAGAGAATGGATGCTAGTTAGTGCTTTACGAGGTGTCTATTGACCTTACATTTAAACTCCTGGAGATTGTAGTTGTCGGGGAAGTAAGTATGTGAAAGGGAATTCCACAGGCGGGAGGTGCGAGAAAAGAAGCTGTTGGAGTAGAAATTGCGGTTAAATTTTATCGGTTTCACTGTAAAAGGATGGGACCTAGTTGCTAATCTAGCATCTCGTGCAAATTTGTACCTAGGGGGCACCAGTGGCCTAAGTTCATCGGAGCAGAAGCCGTGAAAGTATTTATAGAAGAAGCACAGGGAAGCCACGTCACGCCGGTGAGAGAGTGACTGCAGGCGGTCTGACAAGTCGGTATCGATCACGTTACAGATTCTCCGTTGTATTTTGTCAATAACCCTATTGCTGAGATTGTGACCGCTAAGGACGAATTCTGGCTAGGACTCGCTGTACAGATTAAATAGATCCGTGAGAAAAAATATCCTTGTCTTAGGCCCCTTTCTATAAAAATACCTGCTAAAGTCATTTCCTGTCCGCATACAAACGGTTTACTGCTAATATAGTTTCTTGATTATTCTAATATCTGTCCCGAAAATATTGAGGTTGCGAGGTTGTTTTCCAACTAATCTTTGTGTAGTCTATGAAGTACAGAGGTAGGTACTTCAGCATTTGTATTGCTCTTTCAGATAGCATTCTGTTCATGAAAATTGTCTTCTTGACCTATATCTGGTTCGGTTTTGCTGCACGCTCTGTTCATAAAAATCCTGACGATGAATTTTGTTATATGGCCCATTAAACGGATTGTTCGGTGAAGTTCACATTTCTTTTGCACCTGGCTTCGTAGTTAGTGCTATGAAAATTGATCTGCTTAGGTCATTAGATTTCGTTTAATACGTTTTGTGATCCTGTCTACGCCAAAACCGTCTAAGGCTGTCAGCATCTCTATTACGATACAGTCTGGTCCTGCTGCTTTGTTTCTGTACAATTTGGCCAGTGCAACTTCCATTTCGGTTTTTAATATTTCTGGTCTGTCCGTATTTCTGTTTATGGCTGGTTGCTCTCTCTCTCTTGTCGCGGAACAGATCTCCGATATACTCGTCCCATCGTTGATGTTTTTTATTTTATTTTCAAGTATGAGTGTTCTGTCGTTTGCTTTTTAAAATCCTGTTGTTGAGGAGGTCTTTTGTACTGTTAGTTCCTTTATTTGTCGTTCTTAGTCTCTCTACTTCGGCACTTTTGTCGTTGAGACGTCTTTCTTTAGCTTGTCCTCAATTGCTCTTTATTTCTTTGTTTAGTTTTCTGTATTCTGTCTTTTTTGCATCATGTCAAGAATCTTTTCGGTGATCCACTCGTTTTTATTTTCCGGCATGCTTTTTCTTTTAAGATGATGTCATTTGCTGATATCACTATAGATTCTCTTAGTGCGTCCCATATTGAGCTTTCGTTTCCAATTTGTCCTTCGTATTTTCATTTTCATGCTTTCTGTGTGTATTTCCTGCAGGTTCAGCCTGTTTACAATTCTGTTGTATTGCAGTCTGGAGCCTACGACCGGCTTTTCTCTAGTTTTGTCCTTAGTTTGCATATAACTGGCAGGTGGTCATTTCCACAGTCAGCACTTTGATAGGTTTCTTAGTAAAAACAGCGTTTCTGAATTTTTGTTGATAGTTATATAGTCATTTTTTTCTTCCTCTTTCTGAGCTTCTTCACGTCCATAAACGTCTTGGGTCCTCTTGGAACCAGGTGTTATTTATTACCTTGTCATTGGACCCATTTTTCATTGAAGTTTCCTAGTCCAAAATTTCCGACCGTTTCACTTTCCCTTTCCTATTTTTGTTAGAACACATCTCAGGTATCCAAATTTCTGTACTTGTTTCATTTTAGTAGCCCCAGTCTGTAGTCGGCATTTTGGGCTCCTCTTTTTACTGATGACCATGCATTCAGTTTTGTTGTAGTTTATTTGTAGTCCTTTCTTTTCGCTTTCTTCGGCTACCTTCTGTAGGGGGTCTTGTAGTTTCCTTTCCGTGTCAGCTATCAGCACTGTATTATCTGCGTATCTTATATTGTTCAGATTGTGGCCGCCAATGATGAATCCTGGCATGACTTCTAGGGCTCTCAGAATTGTCTCGCTGTGCAAGTTGAATAGATCCGGTGAAAAGACACATCCTTGTCTTACACCTCTTTCCATCTTCGTATATCAGCTGAACTCGTTTCCTGTCCGTACTACAAAATCAAAAAAGTCAGTTAAGTGCCATACGTGATACACGCTTGGGCGATCATGTCTCGAAAGAGTCATGACTGACTGGGTAGAAGATTATGCTGCAGTAGGTTGCCATTGCTTTCTGCTGTAGACTGGTTGCCGACCAAGGCTATAGAACCCAATCTGTCCTGTTATTTAACCCATAACTGGAAGGAAGAGACGGATTAATACCTTTCCCAAGGGTATTTGCGCGTAAGTGAATACAACGGATTGCAACTGGAATTTGAAATCGGCTCCCCGGTTTCTCGTTCCGAGCCGATATCCACTGTACCACAAAAGAATAGTACTTTTCACACACTTCTAACGTCTCTTGCAGGGTAGTAATTCTACTACTTCAAGAATACTATTATAGGGCCAAAAAGTGATTAACCTTCAAGAGACGGTAACTTTTTTCTTTTTGATTTTGACTAGGGAAAAGACATTGTGATTGAAATTTGAAGTTAATACAATTCCAGATACGGTGACATTGATTTTTAGTGATAGTCCAGTCAGTAAAATACACGTTGATCATACTTTTTCTGTTTCACACCCCTTTATGAAACAACCCAATTTCCTGTCCTTTTTAGGTTTTAATATACTTGTCCTTTTATCATCTCTCGTAAAACTCTCTTTGTAGGTCAAGGTGAAGAGCCTAATCCCTTGTTTCCCTGTTTAGGATGTGGTTTCCGGCTTTCTCTTTTCTAATCTTTTCACTCCTATGTAGCCCCCTGCACATCAGTGGCGTTACAGCCTTGCTTGGGGTGATACGATTAAAAAAAAAAACAAAAAAAAACGTTTTTTTCCTTTTTTTCCCTTGAAACTTCACTTTGTTTTGTGAGTACCAACTTTTCCAAGCCCTCTCTCCTCATAATTTGCCCTAGGCATTTCAATTGTTCCTTGCTGGTGTTGAGTATAATGTCATTTTTTGTTTGCCTTTTTTTCTAAAACTTCGTTGTTTCTTATTTGAGTCGTGGTATTCTCAGCGTCCTTCTATATTTCTGCTGCTTTAACTCTGTTCTTCATCAGCGAGGAGACTGTCCAGCATTGGCGCCGACATAATTCTATGTTCCGTGTCCCATCAAGAGGTCGGCGATCAGGTTTCTTACGAGATTTCTATTCATTTTCGCTTCTAGCAATATTTGTCTTTTTTAATCAATCCTAATCTTTGTTCTACCAAACATTTACACAAGCTCATTAGGTAAGTTATTCACTGTCCCTTTTACCGTCATTATCTAAACTTATTTATAAATGGAACTTTGTCTGCGTGTGTGTGTGTGTGTCTGTGCGCGTGTGTGTGTGTGTCCGTTACCTATAGATTCCGAAACGGCTGAACCGATTTCCTTGAAAATTTACACAGTTGTACTATAAGCGTCTGTGAGTGTTCTTAGCTAGGTTTTGTGTCGAGGTACCTCCGATATATATCGAAAATCGATAACCGAAAAAAATTATTTATAGAAGGAGTGGTCCGATTTTAATCAAATTTGATACACTCATAGGCAAAGACATAAGAAACGATATTCAGAAGTTTCAAGCTTGCAGTTCTTACAATAGTGCAGAAAATCGATAAGATATATATATATATATATATACAAGGCAAGATGCTTGTGTTTGTGTCTGTTTATCTGTCTGTCTGTCCTTTATACAAATCAACAATTTTTATCCGATTCTCATCAAACTTCGAAATTTGACTTCCATCTATTCATTTTTTTCAGTCTACGGTTTCGCTTTAACTGGAAACAACTATTGCTTTGTAGTCTTTCGTGGCAACGTCCAAAGAGTCTGAGCTCCGGAACCATTTATTAGTTTAAAGCTTTCATTACACCCGAGCAACGCCGGGCTATGCTGCTAGTATCTTATATATGTCAAATATTCCAAGTTCACTCTTTTAACTATGTGCTTTAGTATAAGTGTTCATTTTTCTATCCATTTTCTTTCAAACTTGAGGGTGGCTCATATGTTCGGTCAACGGAATCTTCAGCATGCTTCTGTAGAGGCATATTTGTGTTGTTTCATGCCTCTTCTTCATCTTTGAGAAGATTGCCCAGCAATCCTTGTCATACAACCAGAAAGATATCATGTCACACTTAAGTACTCTTTTTTTTGTTTCTAACAAAATTTTTCTCTTTCTTAATACTTTGTATAGATTTTGGAATGCTTTATTGGCTATCTCAATGTGTCTTCGGATTTCAGTGTCACATTTTCCACTTTCCTGATGTTAAGTATAAGTTTCCTTTAATGTTTCCATTTTCTCTAAAACTTCATTGTTGTTTACATGTTCAGTTCATGGTATCCTCAGCATCCTTCTGTAGAATCATATTTCTGATGATTCAAGTGTCTTTTTTTATCTTTGAGGAGATTATTCAGCATTCACTGCCAAATGTGAATCTTGATATCATGTAAGAGTTCAGTACTCATTTCTTTGTTTCTAACAAAAGTTTTCACTTCCTTAATACTTTGCTTAGATTTAGGAATGCTTCTTTGGCTATCTCAATGTGCCTTCAGATTTCAGCATCGCACTTTCCATCTCTTGTTAAAACACTCCCCAGATATTGAAATCTTGTTTGATTTTGGTAAATTCAATTTTTAATTCTTACCTTTGGCTCTTTTGCTTAGAACTATGTATTCCATCTTCTTGCAATTGACGTGTAGTCCTTTCTTCTCGCTTTCCTTCACTACATTCTGTAAGAGTTTTTATAACTTCTTTTCTGTCTGGGGGTCAACACAGTGTCATCGGCATTTTATGTATAAGTGTATTTTATGCATAAGGAAATAAATTTTCTATTTGGTTAGATGGATTTAGATATTTCTTCTTCTTTATGCGCCATGTTCCTTCAGGATGTAAACGACCATGGCTCTCCACAATTTCCTTCCCTTTGTAGCTCTTAATAATTTTGTTTATTTCTATTTTTCCTGAACTTTGTTCTGCCATTCATTTACTCAATGTCACTAAGTAGGTTATGTTTTCTTTTCCTCTGTTCCTCTTGTCGTCAATCTATCCCGTGAGTATCAGATTTTCCAAGCCCTCTTTTCTTATTATATTATTTTTTTTATTTTTGTTATTTCTCCTAAACTTTGTTCTGCCATTCATTTACTCAATGTCACTAAGTAGGTTATGTTTTCCTTTCCTTTGTTTCTCTTGCTTTCAATCTGTCCTGTGAGTATCAAATTTTCCTCGTCATCCTTCCTCATTAAATAAAAAAGAGAGTTGATGAGTTCTTGGATATATGTTTGCAAAATCAGCAACGTAAAAATGTGCTCTGATTTAGCAGGTAGACAAAAAAAAAAAGATTTTGATGTTGCCTGAAAATTATTTTAAACCTTGCAAAGCTTTTTCAACCATTTTTTCTCCTATAATTTAACAAAAGCAAGGGTGTAAAACTATTTAATGCCGCCATTTCAATACCTTCAATTTATACAGCTAGGAAAGATACATTTCAGCCAGTTATATGGAATTCTTCATTGTTATTAATTACAATATGAATAATTATATCTGAAGAATATGAAAAAAGGCTTAATTATGCATATATATTAAACATAGATTTTACATAGGAACAATTTATTTTGTCATGAGTAGCTAATATATTTGGTTATTATCATTTTTAAATTCAACCATAGTATAAATTAAAATTTCTACAAGCCAGAAAGTGTATTTTATGCATAGGGATATATATTTTCTATTTGCTTAGATGTGTTAAGATATTTCCTCTTCTCTATGTGCCATGTTCCTTCAAGATGTAGACAACCATGGCTCTCCACAATTTCCTTCCCTTTGTAGCTCCTAATAACTTTTTATTTTTATTTCTCCTAACCTGTTCTGCCATTCATATACTCAATATCACTAAGTAGGTTATATGTTCTTTTCCTCTGTTCCTCTTGCCTTCAATCTATCCTGTGAGTATCAGATTTTCCAAGCCTTCTTTCCCTATTATATTAATAGACAAAACAAAATATATTAATGGATATTTTGTACACCCCTGTAGTTTTTAATATCTAAAGTGATATCAAGTTTCTTCAAAATTCCGGATGGTACTAACTGAAAAATAAAATTATGGAGCAGGAAAGTAATTAAACTTAAGTAGAATGCAACATGCGTTTACCAAAAATGCATCAGTTGGTCAATTAAGTGTCACTCGCGATACACGCTTGGGTGATCATGTCTTTATCTATCTCTGATTGACGAGGCAGAAGATTTTCCCGCAGTAGGTTGCTATCACTTTCTGCAGTAGGCTGGTTGCCAACCAAGACTATAGAACTCAATCTCTTCTGCTATTTAATCCATAGCTGGAGAGAGAAGATATGGATTCATATCTTTCCAAATAGTATTTGCGCGTAAGTGAATGAAACGAATTCGACTGGAATTCGAACTCGGCTCTCCTGATTTCTCATTCACAGCCGATATCCATTGTACCACAAGAGGATAGATTACACAGAGATCCGAAGGCGAATTGGTATGGCCAAGGACACGTTTCAGAAGTAAGTTGAGTAAAGTATTAAGAGACATAAAAAGTTTGCTAGAAACAAAGAAAAGAGTATTATTGCTATGTGATGACATTTCTTGAATATGATAGTGAATGCTGGACAATTTCATCGAAGATTAAAGAAGCAACTGAAATGTGGTTCTACAGAAGGATGCTGTGGATATCATAGATCGAACATGTGAGCCATGATTAAACTTTGGAAAGGATAGAAACGAAAAGGAAATTAATTCTGAGCATCAGAGAATGACAGCTAATGTTCCTGGGACATGCAATGAGGAAGGAGGGCTTGGAGAACCTGATACTAACAGGCCAGATAGAGAGGAAAAGAGACATGGGAGAGCAACGGATAAAAGAAGAAGAAGAAGGAGAAGGAGGAGGAGGAGGAGGAGAAGAAGAAGAAGAAGAAGAAGATAATGAGGATATCATGAAGAAGAAGAAGATAATGAGGATATCATGGACAGAAGAAGAAGAAGAAGAAGAAGAAGAAGAAGAAGAAGAAGAAGAAGATAATGAGGATATCATGGACAGAAGAAGAAGAAGAAGAAGAAGAAGAAGAGAGCAACGGATAAGAAGAAGAAGAAGAAGATAATGAGGATATCATGAAGAAGAAGAAGATAATGACGATATCATGGACAGAAGAAGAAGAAGAAGAAGAAGAAGAAGAAGAAGAAGAAGAAGAAGAAGAAGAAGAAGAAGAGAGCAACGGATAAGAAGAAGAAGAAGAAGAAGAAGATAATGAGGATATCATGAAGAAGAAGAAGATAATGAGGATATCATGGACAGAAGAAGAAGAAGAAGAAGAAGAAGAAGAAGAAGAAGAAGAAGAAGAATCTTTATAAGATAAACTTTGCAATGATGCGGAATTTTATATTTAATCTACTAAACCTTTAAAATATTTCAGAAATAAAAAAAATCATTTCAATGCGTAATAGTCGTAAATCTAGCATTTAAAACTCCAAAAGAATCTCTAGCCTTCTCAACAGATAAATAAAATTATTACAGCCAAAAACATCGAAATTGGATCCATCAAATTCCGCAAGATGGTGTGTGTGTGTGTGTGTGTCTATCATTCCGCTTACATACAAGGGCTGGTGTAAGAAAACCAAAAAAAACCTGCATATAGTGAGTCCACAAGTTCCTACCTCTTTATACCACATATCTAAAACATTAAACCAAATAATCCGATGGTCGATGACTAAACCGGCTGACCTGGAATATGTTATTGGGTATGATAAGAGTGGTTAACAATTCTTTAAGGTTAAAAATAAGAATTGCAGCAGGTTAGAAAGAACGCTTGAGGTTTCAATGGTCAGCTAACTTGAGCTGGTGTCTCAATAAAAAACCGTGAAGTTCACGGGAAACCACTCCACTATGAATGACAACCAAAATCGTAACACGAAATGCAATTATTAGAGATAATATGAAGGGGTTCATGTCTGTTGGGGTTAACCCCTCGTTCTGCAAGTAGAGGCAGAGACATCGGGAATTGGTGAAACACATAGGGAAGGACTGAAAAAATTTGACATTCTCAGACGCACACGAGGCAGGGGGAGGCAGCGGACTCCCTGATGGGCTTATGTAAATGGATGGCAGAATGAGCAAATGGATGGGAAGTTATGGAGAGCCATGATCGTTCACGTTCTGAAGGAACACGGCACATATTTAAAAATAAATGAAGTTTTAATTCCACTAATAATTTTTTCAGGTACAACACTCACCTGTTCACTAGTTAAGTGTCGAAAGTTGTTAAACTCATCTATCTGTCAAAGAAACTGAATATGGTAATATTAAATGCTTTATCCACAAAGACTTCACAGAGATGCTCGGCAACATAGACATATCCGGGAAAAACAGAATAATCAGGAAATCAGTTCAGCAGATATACAAAAATAGAAAAGGGTGTGTCTTCTCACCAGATCTATTCAACCTATACAGTGAAGCAATTCTGAGGGAACTAGAAGGCTTGCAAGGATTCGTCATATACGATACGAGGAGATACAGTTCTGATATCAGACATGGAAAAGAAACTACAAAACTTCCTACAGAAGGAAGCTAAATAAAGCGAAATGAAAGGGGAAAAACATAAACTACAAGAAAACTGAATTCATGGTCATCAATAAAAAGAAGAACCCAAAATACCGTCTACAAACCGGGGATACTAAAATCAAACTATTTCAGAAATTTAAATACCTGGGAAGTGTTCTAATATAGACGGTAAGTGAGACACTAAGATCCAAAGACCTATTGGTATAGTCAAGTGTGTATTTCAAAAGTTGAGTAGAGTATTGAGGAACAGGAAACTTTTGCTGGAAACAAAGAAGATAGTAGTGGATGTCTCTCCTTCAATATGTCTGAATGCTTGAACAATCTTATCAAAGATGAAGGAAAGCAAGGCGGTAACGCCACTGATGTGCAGGGGGCTACATAAAAGTGAAAAGATTGGAAAAAAGAAAGCCGGAAACCACATCCTAAACAGAGAACAAGGGATGAGCCTCTACACCTGTTCAATAGACATGGGTGGAGTGTGAACCGGGCTATTTATTTTGCAACATGACAACCATATGTCATATTGCAATACGCGTGAAAACCTACTTGGAAACGCTTAAGCGAGAAGTCCTAACCCCAACCGCCGTATTCAACCTGACATTGCGTCGTTCAATTATTACTCGTTTCGATCAATGGCACATGGCCTGGTTGAGCAGCACTTTTTATATGATGATATAAAAATGGGTCGACTCGTGGTTAGTCTAAAAATCCTGTCGTTTTTCCGACGTGGAATTTAAATGCTGCCATAAGGATGGTGAACAATCATTGACTTTTGATGGTTAATACTTTCAGTAACATGTTTCTTACTAATTTTTGTAAATAAAACATTACTTTTCATTAAAAATCAGCGAAACATTTAATGACTTATTTTCTGCTACCAAATTTCGTAGAAAACCATTTTGCTCTTGCTTTAAAAGTTCTCGCCTTAAAAGTTCTTGTCTTAAAATGTTTCCCCTTAAAAGTTCTTGTCATAAAAAGTTATCACCTTAAAAGTTCTTGTCTTAAAATTTATCGCCTTAAAAGTTCTTGTCTCAAAATTTTTTGCCTTAAAAGTTCTTGTCTTAAAAATTCTCGCCTTAAAAGTTCTTGTCTTAAACTTTTTCGCCTTAAAAATTCTTGTCTTAAAAATTCTCGCCTTAAAAGTTCTTGTCTTAAAAGCTCTCACCTTAAAAGTTCTTGTCTTAAAAGTTCTCGCCTTAAAAGTTCTTGTCTTCAAATTTTCCGCCTTAAAAGTTCTTGTCGTAAACTTTTTTGCCTTAAAAGTTCTTGTCTTAAAAATTCGCGCCTTAAAAGTTCTCCTCTTCAAAGTTCTCACCCTAAAAGTTCTAGTCTTAAAAGGTCTCGCCTTAAAAGTTCTTGTCTTAAGAGTTCTCGCCTTAAAAGTTCTTGTCTTAAAAGTTCTAGCCTTAAAAGTTATCGTCTTAAAAGTTCTCACCTTAAAAGTCCTAACCTTTAAAGCGTTATCGTTCGGATGTAGCTTAGAGTCATTCTCAAAACGATCTAAGTTTAATTTAACTGACACTTTGCATATAATTGTTCACAGATGGCATTTTCTGTATTCTCATTCAGTCAGTCAAGTGCCATGCATGATACACGCTTTGGGCGATCATGTCTAGAAAGAGACTTGACTGACTGGGCAGAAGATTATCCCGCAGTAGGTTGCCATTACTTTCTACCGTAGACTGGTTGCCAGCGAAAGCTCTAGAACCCAATCTGTCCTGTTATTTAACCCATAACTGGAGGGAATAGACAAATTAATACCTTTCTCAGGGATATTTGTGCGTAAGTGAATGCAAGGAAGTCAACTGGAATTCGAACTCGGCACTCCGATTTGTCGTTCCGAGTCGATATCCACTGCACCACTACCTATTATTAAAATTCCATTGCTATTTCACTTTTAAATAAAAAATGAAGAAACATAATAATCAGAAGTATATGAAGACGAAAGAGGCAAAATAATCCAGATAGAATCTAGAAATTTCTAACCGAAATGGAATAAAATTAAATATTTCTACAACACAAGATGACTTACATGCACACAGTAACACTGAGGTGGACGATTTGGCAACGTATTGTAGCTTTCCTGTGGCTTTTCTATATATATATATATATATATATATATATGTGTGTGTGTGTGTGTGTGTGTGTGTGTCATGGTAATTGTTCAGATGGGGTTTCCTCCATTGAAACTAGTTTGTGATATTTGGTATGCTAATCTAGATAAATAATAGTTCCAGTGACACCAAATATAATATCAGAATTTATTCCTGATTCAATCATTAAATGTTCAAACTAAGTATCAATAATGCAAATGTATGAAGTGTATTAATAATAAACTGTTAAATCCCAGTAAACTTTTACTTTTAATGCAAAATAGGCAAATATAAAACGAACAATATGAACACGAAAGAGGCAAATCAATTCAAAATTTAAAACGTCGACTTTACAGAAGAAAGAATATTTTAAAAGTTTCGTTTTAATTTACTTATTAAATCGTTTATTTGTAATTAAGTGGTTCTACTTTAAAAAGACATTAAAACCTAAAATTAATCTAGTCATTAGATCTAAACTTATTTATAAATGGAACTTTGTCTGTGTCTGTGTCTGTGTGTGTGTCCGCTACCTATAGACTCCAAAACGGCTGAACTGATTTTCTTGAAAATTTACACAGTTGTACTATAAGAGTCTCCGAGTGTTCTTAGCTAGGTTTTGTGTCGAGGTACCTCCGATAAATATTGAAAATCCATAATCGAAACAATCGGGTTATAGGAGGAGTGGTTTGATTTTAATCAAATTTGATACACTCATAGACAAAGACATAAGAAACGATGTTTAGAAGTTTCAAGGATGCTGTTCTTACAATAGTGCAGAAAATCGATAATATATATATATATATATATATATATATATATATATATATATATATGTGTGTGTGTGTGTGTGTGTGTGTGTGTGTGTGTGTATATATATATATATATAAGGCAAGATGTTTGCGTGTGTGTCTGTTTATCTGCCTGTATGTCTGTATTTTTTCAGCCCTTTTATTTTAGTTTTTGCTTCGGGTTTGGCTCTAAGTAGGTATAATTGATGTTCTTAGTCTCTGCATGATACCATTTACTCAGAGGACTTATTTAGCCTTCACAATTCAGTTTACAACGAAAAAAATTTATTTGATATCGATACTAGCAAATTAAAATTTGACATACAACCATTCATTTTTCTTTCAGTCTACGGTTTCGCTTTAACTGGGAACGACTATTTCTTTTTTGTTTTTCGTGACAACGTCCAAAGAGTCTGAGCTCTAGGACCATGGATTAGTTTTAAAGCTTTCATTACACCCGAGGAACGCCGGGCTATACTGCTAGGTATAAAAAAAAAACACTTAGTTTTAACATTCACCTTCGATATTTTTCACTTCCTGGTTTTACCACACTGGCACACAATATGTAGTAGTAAACTTACCGAGTACATTCGGGTCACCTATTGTTCAAATTCCTTAAAACTTTGCATAGAAACTCTTTATATATATATATATATATATATATATATATGTGTGTGTGTGTGTGTGTGTGTGTGTGTGTGTGTAACGTGTGAGGTTTTTCTTTTTGTTCAATGCTTCACAGAGCTTTGGTTTTCTCCACTTGAATTCGACATTAGCACTCTTTAAAAGAAAACGCGCCAAGCGAGTAGCGTATCCATCAAAGGAACCATCCCGGCAGTCTTTACGGGAGGTGTGCCTTGTAAAAAATTCTGTTCGTTAGTGATTCCACATTTCGAGTTTTTGTTGTTTTCCTGATCTTGTCGAGGGCAATGTAGTTTATGTACGCCTTTAAAAAAAAATAGGAAACATTTCTGGTAACAAAGACATACACCTGTAAATTAGCACAGCCAGAAGGAGACACACCTTCTTTCTTTCCTTTTTTTTCTTTCTTTCTGTAGAATCTCGGTGTGGGGTAATGGTTTGCAAGATGAGACAGTTTGCCTAAACAGGTTGAACAGTATGTGCTTTGTGGCACACTGGATACGAGAAATTTGAGATCCGAGTTCGAATTCCTGTTCTATTTCATTGCATTCACTTACGTGCAAATGGCCTTGGGAGAGGTATTAATCCGTCTGTTCTCCCTCCAGCTAACTAGCAGAACATATTGGTTTCTGTAGCTTTGATTGGGAACCAGTCTACTGCAAAAAGTAATGGCAACCTATCTTCAGTCTAGCCAGTCATGTCTCTTTCGAGACATGATCACCTAAGCATGTATCAAGCATGGCACTTAAATGACTAAGTTCGAACTTTGTGAGTCATACAAAATTCGACATTAAATAACTCAAGGGTTGATATGTCATACAATCAGTTAACGTAAATTGACATGTCGGTGACAGTTAAAGAGTGGGGTTGACCGTTACTAATGAATAGTTACGTCGAACCATACAAAATTCGACGGTCAATAACTAAACGAGTCAAAAAATCTACAAAGCTAAACATTACTACAAAGCAATGAGTTAGACCTCACTGATCGCACCATACAAAATTCGACATTAAAAATCTAATTAGAGTTAATATTTAATCTACCAATTTAATCTACCATCTTAACTATGGCTTCGTTTTTTTGGTGCCAGGTAAAATGCCTACTTTGTCGGTCATTTCTCCTTTTGATTCATGAGTCACTTTTTGGAATATTTCCCGCTGAGAAAGTGATTGAAAACGAAAATGCCTAATCAGTACCGATTACATCACAGATCCTTCTTTTTATTTTTCTTGATAACCTTGAGGTGAATAGCAGGACCACCCGACCAGGTATGACAACAGTATTCAATGTACGGCTAGATGGTAGATTTGTACATGGGCAATATGGATTCTAATGAGAAAAACTTCCTGGCACTGCACAGCGACACAATCTTCTTAGCAGATATAGCTATTGATTCGGTGTATTAATTCCACTTGAGATCGGCTGAGAGAATGAGGCTGAGGAGGCGCAGTGTATTGCTTTCAGAGAATCTAGCGTGATCAATACTGATGGAAAGTAGGAAAGCTTCTCTATGGTGGTTAAAGGAGAACAGCTTTGTTTTAGAAGCATTAAAATTTACGAGTTATTTCTTACACAGTTCATCACAGATTGAAGGTCCTTTCCAAGAGCAGAAGAGTTTACATTGTCAGCCCTGGCAGATTTCATATTGAGACGGGAGTACATGGTGGTGTCATATGAACACACTCACGCATACACACTCATATGTCCATACTTACGCATATGTATATCCATCATGTAGTCGATACACTAGGGCAAAAAAAGCTTTTCTGAAAAGTTGTCATAAAAATATTTTTAGAAAAAAACAGAGGAAAGACATATTATGTTGGTGAGAAAGGGAGTGAATTTGAGGCGACAGATCAGAAACGATTACATTGCAGATTTTTTTTTAGATTTTGTCAACAACATTAAGATGAATAGCAGTAGCACCCGACCAGATATGGCAACAGTATTCAATGCTCGGACGAATGGTAGATTTATAAATGTGCAATATAGATTCTGAGGAGAACCTGAAGATGAATAGCAGTAGCACCCGACCAGATATGGCAACAGTATTCAATGCACGGACGAATGGTAGATTTATGAATGTGCAATATAGATTCTGAAGAGAACCTGAAGATGAATAGCATTAGCACCCGACCAGATATGGCAACAGTATTCAACGCACGGACGAATGGTAGATTTATAAATGTGCAATATAGATTCTGAGGAGAACCTGAAGATGAATAGCATTAGCACCCGACCAGATATGGCAACAGTATTCAACGCACGGACGAATGGTAGATTTATAAATGTGCAATATAGATTCTGAGGAGAACCTGAAGATGAATAGCATTAGCACCCGACCAGATATGGCAACAGTATTCAACGCACGGACGAATGGTAGATTTATAAATGTGCAATATAGATTCTGAAGAGAATCTCAAGATGTGACAGAATTTCATAGGCTTTATTTTAACGAAACTTAGAAAAGACATTTTTATTTAAGGATTGAAAGCTCTAAGATTTTTTAACTCTCTCTCTCTCTCTCTCTCTGTTGTAAACCGGCATTCCGCCAACGGTATTACCATTCTGACAACTGTATTGTCTGCTCCTGTGAAAAAAAAAAAAAAAGAAACATTGTTTTTTTTATATAAAGATATTCTTCGTAACTCTCCAGGCGTTCTCGACCTTCTTCATTTATTTTATTTTATTTTTTTTTGTGTCGTATTTATTTTTTTAACCACACGTATGCACCAATGTCCAGACTGGCTCTGATAGAAAGGCGACTACTAAAATTGCACGACGCGATCTCTGGGATCAATTCACAACGGGGGACAGTGGTGCGTTGTTGCAATAGACGTCTTGTAAACCAGCTTTTTCTGACAACATCATCGGACGAGATCGTCACGACCAGCAAAAGCGACCGAACCAACCGGCCAGCCGAGTGGCAGTGTCACAACTGGGATCGTCACGACCGTCGGCGAGAACGAGCGTCATATTAAATGGCTAGCTCCAGGCATAAGGCGTCACATGGTCTACAAAATTCTGTCTCTGGTATAATATGTGGCCTATCTTTTGAATGTGGTCTACGAAATTCTGTCACTGGTATAATATGTAGCCTACCTTTTGAATGTGGTCTACGAAATTCTGTCTCTGGTATAATATGTAGCCTACCTTTTGAATGTGGCTTATAAAATTCTGTCACTGGTATAATATGTGGCCTACCTTTTGAATGAGGCCTACGAAATTCTGTCACTGATATAATATGTGGCCTACCTTTTGAATGTGGCCTACGAAATTCTGTCACTGATATAATATGTGGCCTGCCTTTTGAATGGGGTCTACGAAATTCTGTCACTGGTATAATAAGTGAGCTACTTTTTGAAATATGGCCTAAGAAATTTTCCTATCACTGCTATAGTAAGTGGCCTAATTTTTAGATGTGACCTACGAAATTCTGTCACTTGTATAATATGTGGCCTACCTTTTGAAATGGGCCTTCGAAATTCTGTCACTGGTATAGCATGTGGCTTAACTTTTAAATGTGACCTACGAAATTTGTCACGCTTATAGTAGGTAGTCTAGCATTTGAAATTGGTCTTAGAAATTCTGTCACTTGTATGGTATGTGGCCTACATTAAAAAGCGTATTATAATGAAGTATTCTGGCTAGTGTTAGGGTTAAAGTAGATTTATGCTTACGGTAAGGTTAGGTTAGGGAGAATAATTATTTTCAATAAATATTCGAATACTTATATCTATAAATATACCTTTACTGAGGTAGAATACATTCAAACCGGCGAGGCAACATACTATAGAAGGTTCAGAGCCGTAAGACACATACTATACAAACGCCAAAATTTGTAGGCCATATAATGAGGAAAGAGGGTTCGGAGAATTTGATACTCACATAGCAAATTGAAGATAAGAGGGATAGAGCAAAATAGAGAATGACGTGCTTGTTTAAATGATTAGCCGAACAGGGATTAGGAGTGATAACAAAGAATAATCACTATCTACTAAGAGCTAAAACGTGCACGAGGTTGTGGAGAACTACAATCGCCTTTGTTCGCACGAGAGACGAGACATAAGTGAAGGAGAAGTTTATTCTTTTGTAAAACAACGCACTTTAACAATATGAAAATCCATTAAGATATAATTCGTTCATAATTATCTCCAAAGAGACATGACTGACTGGGCGGAAGATTATCCCGCAGTAGGTTGCCATTGCTTTCTGCGGTAGACTGGTTGCCAGCCAAGGCTATAGAACCCAATCTGTCCTGTTTTTTGACTCATAGCTAGAGGGAGAAGAGATGTATTATATAATTACGTAGTAATTAGTGGGGGGGGGGGGTCAGTTTATTATTCTATAACAATAAAAAACCGATCCTCCACTTCATGACCGGTAGAAGCCTTAATCATGATTCCAACTATTATATTCAGTCAGTTAAGTGTCATACGTGATACACGATTTGGGCGACCATATCTCCAGAGAGACATGACTGACTGGGCGGAAGATTATCCCGCAGTAGGTTGTCATTGCTTTTTGCGGTAGACTGTTTACCAGCCAAGGCTATAGAACCCAATCTGTTCTATTATTTAACCCATAACTGGACGGAAGAGGCGGATTAATACCTTTCCCAAGGGTATTTGTGTACAAGTGAAAGCAAGGAATTCAACTGGAATTCGAACTCAGTTTCTCGTTCTGAGCCGATATCCACTGCACCACAACGCACATCCACGTATGACTTATTACTTGCAATAAATACTTTCGATTTATCATCCATTTTAAATAGTTGTAAACATCTCTTTCGTAAAATCAACACATTTATCTAGTCATTGCCAATAACAAAGAACTTAATAAATCACCGTTATTTGAAGTAGCGTTTCATCCATCGCGAGATGATCAAAACATAACATTAAATTCATATATTGGTTACACATCAAACACAGTTTCTCGTAGATTAAATTGCGATATTTTAAACTTAGCGCTTTTCGTTCGAATATAGTTTAACCGTTCCATACAACATCTAAAATGAACCTACTAACATCAACAAGAAAAAAAAGTAAACGTTCTCGATTTCCCTTCTTAGGTCAGTGTACTGATGATGAGTAACTTGTTTGATTGCTTTTGTTTAGCGGCATAACAATTTCTATGGGTCATTTAATACTGAAATCGGAATATTTTCTACTTTTTTTTTTTAGATAATAATGGTTTTAGTGATACAAGTCTTACTAATTAACCTATAGCTGAGGAGAGAAAAGATGGATTCATACCTTTCCCATGAGTATTTGCTCAAAAGTGAATATAACGAACCCAACCGGAATTGGAACTCTCATCCCCGATTAACAATTCTGAGCCCTTATTCATTACACCATTCGCATATCCAAGTCATAGCACTTGGTGTTCTTAACCGGTAATCTCTCTAGTTATTGACCAGATTCGATATTGCTGAACTTCGATATTGCGAACCCAACCGGAATTAGAACTCTCCTCCCCGATTAAAATTCCGTGCCTTTCTTCATTACACCACCCACACGTCCAATGTCATAGCACTTGGTGTTCTTAAGCGGTTACCTCTCTAGGTACTGACCAGGCTCGATATTGCTTAACTTCGATATTGCGATCCCAACATGAATTGGAATTCTCCTCCCTGATTAACAATTCCGTGCCCTTCTTCATTACACCATCCACACATTCACTGTCACAGCACATAGTGTTCTTAAGCGGTTACCTCTCTAAGTAATGACTAGGTTCGATATTCCTTAACTTCGGTGATTGTAGGGGAACCGGTTTTTAAAGTGATATGACTGTAAGCAATGGTGACGTGTGGGGAGGGCTATGTGGATGATATGACTATTCATAGTTAGGATAAGAATGATCATGAACAAGAAAAATTAAAATTCTTTGCAAAGTTTGCCAAGAAATATTACTTAGGATAAACATTTCCAAAACAGAAACTAGTATCTAGAATTGGATTCAAAGCAGTGATGGTACCTATCCTGAATATATCAGGAAAATTTAAAGTCTGGAATTAGTAAATACGAAACACTTTAAGTATCTCGGATCAGTTATAACAAATTTAGTGTTGAAAATAAAAGGGAATTTAATATAGAATAGTCTGCGCTAATAGTAGTTTCACTCAACACTGCAAGATTCTACTTAACCAAAATCATTAACCTAAAAACCTGAATCATGTACTTTAATAGCATTATCAGATTAATAATTTCATCTGGATGTCGTGCACAGTAGTATAGTGGATATGGGCTCGGGACAAGAAATCGGAAAGCCAAGTTCAAATTCCAGTTGCATTAACTAAGTGGCAAATAACCTAGTGAAAGCTATTAACTCATCTCTTCTCTCTCCAGATATGGGTTAAATAACAGAACAGATTTGGTTCTACAGCCTTGGTTGGCAACCAGTCTACGTCGCTCGGAGAATAAAGAGGTTTGTGTTGAGTGAAAACTTCTCACAGTAATTAAGACAAATTAGTTGTGGCCTACAGTTGAATTCATTGCATTCACTTACGCACAGATATCCTTGGGAAAGGTATTAATCCGCCTCTTCCTTCCAGTTATGGGTTAAATAACAGGACAGATTGGGTTCTGTAGCCTTGGTCGGCAACCAGTCTACCGCAGAATTAATGACAACCTAAGGCAGGATAATCTTCTGTCCAGTCAGTCATGTCTCTTTTGAGACATGATCGCCCAAGCGTGTATCACGTATGACACTTAACTGACTGACTGACAGAAGCATCGACCACCCCTGTCTATAAAGAGGGGTTGATGATGGCCTATGCTCTACAGAGAGCGATGGGGGTTAAGCATTAAGCCAATTATTTTTTTTTTCATGTGCCGTATCCCTTCAAGCCATAGGGGATTATGGATCTCCATAACTTCCTAAATCTTAATAATTTTTCCACACGCGTTCAGAAATACCTAAACTGTCAGCGGCATACAACCGGTTTCTCAGATCCATTTGTTAATTAATATGTAAGCAAATTCCCGAAACGACACTTGAAACCCTAGTATCCCGCAGGACAATTCTGAGTGGGGATTGAAATGTAACCGCCCTATCGACGAGCCTCTGCTAGTCACGCTTGACTTCACTCACCAAAGTTTTTCAGTTTTATTCCTGCTCCTGCTTTTTTCCCATATTGTCTTTATTTCTATGCTAGACAAAAGAAGACCATTGTAAATGGTTATATTCAAGAAAAGGTTGAACATAAGATATTTTAAACAAATGAATCAATGTGTAATCGGTCCTTACTTGGCATGTCGTAAAATCTGCCTCTAGGAAGGTTAGGTCATTGTGTCGTGCCAGAAATTTTTTTTCCATCAGAATCCCTCTTGCATATTTATAAATCTAAAATTCATCCGTGCTTTGAATACTGTTGCCATGTCTGGTTGGGTTTTCGTGCTATTCATCTCAGAGTTCCTTATAAAATCCAAAGAAGGGTCAGCAATATATTCGATCCTGTCCTGGCATCTCGATTTCAGTTACATTCTCACTGACGTAACATAACTTGGCTCTGTCTTTTCTACAAATATTTTCACGGCAACTGCTCTGGCGTGCTTATTCCCATGGTGACCCTTTCACGTGAATTTAAGCGTGCTACTCGATTGGCATTTAGGTCCCACCAGTTTACCATTGAAATAGTTAAAATTAAACGTTTATTTCTTCGCACTTCCTAACTGTAGAACTCCCTTTCGTTTACTTGTTTCCATGATAGCTACAATCTCCAAAAATTTAAATTTAACGTCCATTACCATCTTCTATCTTCTTGAATCGCATTCATCTTTTTTCAATGCTCCCTGTACCCAGGCTCTTCTCTCATCGTAATCCCCTGTGAACTTCATAATTGGAGACCCAGCAAAGGCCTAAATCGCATAGATATGATTGTCTGGCGGCAATTGTATACCCTCAATTACATCTTTTTTATTATTTGTCTATATTTCTGAGATGAGGTAGTATTTACAGTATTCACATTATTCGGACTATTGTCCTAATATTTGTTGATATCTGTACGACGTTTCAGCCTTCCTCAGGAATTTTGAACAGAACACTTTATTACAAGCACTGGGTTATATCATCTCCACCCCTTTTGCGTAGAGCCTCTTTTTGATAGTTATGACTTATCTCCCTCTAACCCTGTAAGTTACATTCAATAAGGTATTGAACTCACAATTCTTTGGATCAACTACAGGAACGTAACCAACGTCTAAACCCACTGAGCCATCATAATGCAATTTTTTGATGTTAATGGTTTTTCTAGTATTTTTTTTTTTTTTACCAGAGCTCATCTCGCAATTCTTTGACACTAATGATTTTCTCTGGCACTCCGTATTACTGGTTCCCATATTGTGGTCATCTCTATGCTTGGACGGCTTAGAAGACGGCTTAGGAAATTTTTGTAGCCTAGCATATGTCCTGATTCCTTAAGTTTATGATTCCCTTTCTACATCCATATGTGGTCAGCTACGACTGATTTTTCTATCTCCCCTCATGCCTTGCGATGTTCTTTAGCCTTACCTTAAGGGGGCGTCCTGTTTCGCCTTTTTATTTCTTTCCACAGCTAACTCATGACTACCAAAAGATTTCTACGCAAAAGGAATGGAGATGATATACCCCAGTAATTGTAATAAATAGTTCTGTTTGAAATTCCTAACACCTGAAGAAGGCCAGAGCGTACAACGGCCGCAACGTCGTACAAATGGCAACAAAGATGAGAACAATAGTCCGAATAATGTAAATACTGTACATGTATTTTGTACATAATTTTAAACTTTCAGGGCTACTGTATATTTTATAAATATATAATTTGTAGATCTATATATATTCTTTTATTTCTTTCTTTCTCTCTCTCTCTCTCTCTCTCTCTCTATATATATATATATATATATATATATTCTGGTATAAACCTAACCTATTTCTTTAAGAGAGAATATTATCGTGTCTGTTTCAGCAGTTTTAAATAACGTTGCTTTCCTTGTAAAAATTATGTCTTACTGGGTCAATCAGTTAAGTGCCATAATTGTTACATTCTTTAGGCGATCATATCTCGAAAGTGACATGACTGACTGGAAAGAAGATTATCCCGCAATAGGTTGCCATTGCTTTCTGCGGTAGACTGGTTGCCAGCCAAGGCTATAGAACCCAATCTGTTCTATTATTTAACCCATAACTGGAGAGAAGTGAAGGATAAATACCTTTCCCAAGGGAATTTGTACGTAAGTGAATGCAAGAATTTCAACTGGAATTCGAACTCGGCACTCCGATTTGTCGTTCCGCGGCGATATCCACTGCACCACAAAACACTGCATTCAGTTAAAACGTGTTTCAGCATAACGAAGGCATGAAAGCATGAAAGAGAAATTAATTGCGAAACAATTGCATCATGGAAACATATTATAAATTAGTCAAACAACAGATGTTGACGTGATTCTGGAGAGGAAAGTAGGATATATTAAGGCTATGCATAAAAGGTTGACGGGAATATTTATTAAACAAATTTATCAAAATATTAATTAACTTTCATGACTAAAAGCAATATATTTACCAGATTTCAACAAGAAATATTAAAAACGCTTATCCATTGAAAAATGTTGTTTATTTTTAAAAAAAATTTTTTTTTTATAAGCGTTTCACCCCGAGAGTGTTCTGAGAATAATTGGGAGTTCATTTGAATATATATATATATATATATATATATATATATATATATATATATATATATATATATCCAGATAAAGAGAACCAATAGGTATAGAATCCAAAGTTCTCAAAAAGTGCCTGATTCAAAGTAGAGCGTAATATAATTGAATTAAATCTTTTTAAATTAATTTACATTGCGACACGGAAATTTTTTTGTTTCATGATTTGAAGTTACTAAATATTGCCTGTTGACGAGATAAAAACTTTAAATTTAGAAACAGAAATTTCCATCTCTTAATGTAAATTAATTCTAAATAAAAAATTAAAGTTAATCATATATATATATATATATATATATATATATATATATATGTGTGTGTGTGTGTGTGTGTGTGTGTGTATTGTTCAGACTATTGTCCGCATCTTTGTTACCATTTGTGCGACATTTCGGCCGTTGTACGCTCCGGCATTCTTCAGATGCTAGGAATTTCGAACTTTATTACAATCACTGTGGTACACGTCCGGTAAATATTAATATGCATTGTTTAATTATAGAAAAACAGAATATCAACTCGAATACGAGTATCTATTAAAAATAAAGTTAAATCTATTAAAAATAAAGTTAAATCTATTAAAAATCTATTAAAAATAAAGTTAAATCTATTAAAAATCTATTAAAAATAAAGTTAAATCTATTAAAAATAAAGTTAAATCTATTAAAAATAAAGTTAAAAATATTAGCTTGAGAGAAAGGATGCATTTAAATTCTTGGAGATTGTAGCTGTCGGGGAACAATTGTACGGAAGGGAATTCAACAGGTTGGAAACGTGAGAAAAGAAGCTGATAGAGTAGAAATTGCGGTTACATTTCATCGGTTTCACTGTAAAAGTGTGGGATCAAGTTGCTACTGTAGTGGCTCGAATAAAATAGTACCTAAAGGGCACCACTGAGCTAAGTTCATTCGAGCAGAAGACTTACACTTTTTACATTGTTAGGACGGTTGTCTTCTTGTACATTTGCCTGTATTTCTGAGATGAGGTACTGTAATTATTTACATTGTTCGGACGGTGAGAATTTGGGCTTACACCTGGCCAGCTCAACTGGAAGCTGATGAGATCACGACGTCAGTCTAGTATTGCGCTTATAGTCATAAAGTCCCATAACGAAGGGCTAAACCGAACAACGATCATGAAAGTATTCATAGAAAAGACACAGAGAGGCAAAGGCGATGGGAAAGTGACTGAAGCCGAGTTGCCGGATCAAGACAACTACAGTATAACACGGATATAAGGGAAACCCAGATATAAGATAGATTTTCTCTGGTCACAAATTAGAGCCTGTGGTAATGTATATAAAATAGACCAAACCCAGATATAAGAGAAACCCAGATGTTAGAGACACGGATATAAGAGAAACACGGATATAAGATAGATTTTCTCTGGTCACTAATTAGAGCCTGTGGTAATGTATATAAAATAGACCAAACCCAGATATAAGAGAAACCCGGATGTTAGAGACACGGATATAAGAGAAACACGGATATAAGATATATTTTCTCTGGCCACAAATTAGAGCCTGTGGTAATGTATTTAAAATAGAACAAACCCATATATAAGAGAAACCCGAATATAACAGAATGTTTATCCGATCCCGACAACTCTCTTATATCAGGGTTACACTGCAATATTTCTGATTCTTCTTTGGATTTTATCAAGGTGATCAAGGTAAAGAGCAGGGGAAACAATGTTCTAAATATAATATTCTTAATCAGTCAGGTAAGTGCCATACATGATACACGCTTGGGCGATCATGTCTCGAAAGAGACATGACTGACTGGGCAGAAGATTATCCCGCAGGAGGTTGCCATTACTTTCTGTGGTAGACTGACTGCCGCGCAAGGCTATAGAACCCAATATGTCCTGTTATTTAACCCATAACTGGAAGGAAGAGACGCATTAATACCTTTCCCAAGAGTATTTGCACGTAAGTGAATGCAATGAATTCAACTGGAATTCGAACTCGGCTCCCCGATTTCTCGTTCCGAGCCGATATCCACTGCACCCCAACGCACATCCAATATACATCTAATCAAATATTCTTAATACTTTGCTTAAAATTTGGAAGGCATCTTTCGAAATCGCAAATGCGCCATCGGAACTCAGTTTCGCACTTTCCATCTTTTAAACACTTCCCAGATATTTAAATTTTTGTACTTGCTTCTCTTCCTAGTTCGCACGTTGGACTATTCCTTCCCATTCCGAGATTTAATTAACAGAAGGTAGTAAACGAGAGTTTAACTCTCCAAACAACGTTTTTGGGCGTGACTAAATGCGAAGAATGAACACATGGCTCTCCTAGACACAATAAAATTAAAGTTAATATTTCCCTGGAGAGTACCGGATATGAAAACCCTAAAACGTACGCATACATTTGTACGTCTGTCAATTCCCTTCGATAAAGACGCCGTTACTGTCCTGGTACAGTTTAGATATTAACTTCTTTGCTTAACATTAGAGAAAATACCAAGCAAAATGCAAATGAAAGCAAGTTTGGGGTTCTAAACAATTTTATTGAAAGTCTTGTGAAAGTTAATGGTTATTTAGGTAGATATTTCTGTCTTATATAGAAGAGAAGTTAATAAATATTGAAAGTGCTGAAGAATTTTATAGACAGCAGATTTTTTAAATTTATGTGCGTTGTGATTAGTGATTCTGTTTTCTTTTCTTTTCTTTTTTTTTTCGCTTAAAAAAATCAAAAGGTTTAGCCTATTATGCAGTGAAATTAATTTTTCGAGTCTGTTCTGGATATGACCCGACAGACAAATATGGCGAAACTTTGAGAAGTGTCGGGCGTTTAAGAGTTTGGGCAAAGAGTTGCATAAAACTCCCAAGAGGATTTTACAAGCAAATACTCAGACCTTATGGTTCTTTTTTACTTTTTTTTTCTCTTTTTTTTTCTTATTTTATTTCTACTTGTTTAGTAAGCAAAAATATGCTGGAAAGGAATGAGATGCAAAGGTTTGCTATTTTCGAACATCGTGAAGTAGCAAAGTTATGTTATTAAACAAAGAGAGCGAAAAAGGGAGAGAGAGAGAGTGAGAGAAAGAAAAGAGAAGAAGAAAAATAGAGAGAGAACAAGGGAAAAAGAAAAGGTAGGAAGGAAAGAAAGAAGGAAGGAAGGAACGGAGAGAAAAAAAAAACAAAAAAATGCGTGGAGGAATTTTTTTCAAAATGAAAGAGAGGCGCAGATGAAAAACACACAAGGGTAAACAAGAAAAAGAAAGAAAGAAAGAAAGAAAGAAAGAAAATGTGAATCTTAACATAGATGAAGTGATTACTTGTGAAGATAGATAGATAGATAGATAGATAGATAGATAGATAGATAGATAGATGAAAGCACACAAGAAAATAAAGAGAGAGAAAAAGAGAGAGAAAGAAACAGAGAGGGAGGGAAAGATATAGACAGAAAGAAAGATGGCACCACTGGTAATCTAATCTAAATTTATTTATAAATGGAAATTTGTCTCTGTGTGTGTGATTGTGTCCGTTACCTACAGACTCCGGAACGGCTGAACCTATTTTCTTGAAAATTTACACAGTTGTACTATAAGCGTCTGTGAGTGTTCTTAACTAGGTTTTGTGTCGAGATACCCGCGATAAATATCGAAAATCGATAATCGAAAAAATCGGGTTATAGAAGGAGTGGTCCGATTTTAATCAAATTTGATACACTCATAGACAAAGACATAAGAAACGATATTCAGAAGTTTCAAGGTTTCAGTTCTTACAATAGTGCAGAAAATCGATAATATATATATATATATATATATATATATATATATATATATATATAAAGCAAGATGTTTGTGTGTGTGTCTGTTTACCTGCCTGTATGTTCTTTATACAAATCCACAATTTTTATCCGATTCTCACCATACTTCACACAAGTATTCTTTAGGCTGAGTCTGAGCTCCAGGACCATGGATTAGTTTTAAAGCTTTCATTACACCCGAGCAACGCCGGGCTATACTGCTAGTATTGGCATAAATAAATTGTCTATAATGATAGATAGAAAGAAAATTATACGGAAAGAAAAAAATGAATGCTTTTTTCTGTAAAATGCATTGAAAATAAGGAATAATAACATTATCTGTGGTCATGAATTTAAGTAAGTATAACTGACAAAATAGATAAATTACCTGGAAATAATTTTACTATAGAAATAAAAGTATTATTTCTATCGTCGGAACTTTTCCCACCGTATCAACACCTACCGAATAAAATATACCCAAACTTGGAAAAAAGCCGATTCTACTGCCAAACTCTGTAACTAAAATAGATCAATTTAGGATTTTGGTTGCTCGCAATATTTAGTTAATAAAGTTCGTAGAAACCCATCAAAGCGTTTCTGAGTCAAAAGACTTTTTAATAGAAGTACCGAATTCTTCCAAAGTGTCGTCAAAATTTAAAATTAACTGATAAAGTTTATAAGTAATACACTTTATCAGTTATACATTATGAGCATTAAGGTTCATGTTTTACATGGCCATCTAGATAAATTTCCGATTAATTGCGGCGATGTGAGAGTTGGGAAAGGAGGACGATTCCATCAGGATATCAAAACATTGAAAGAGTGTTACCAGAGACGATGGGATAAACGAATGATGGCAAACTACTGCTGTTGTATCAAAAGAGACTTAAATAACATTGAACATGCAATCAAAAAAGAGAATTTTTTGTAGTTCTTATCTTCAAGAAGGTTTAATTTCTGCTCTTAGTTTATTTTGATGAAAATATTTGTTGGTCCTTGTATATTCTATCGTGCTACTTTTAAAGACTTAGGGTATGATTATTTTTGAAAAATAGTATTTCACAATAAGTAGACCAATATTTGTTGGTTTAAATACGAATTGAAGGTTTCTACCATTTTACTTTGACAAATATTGCCATCGGTCAATCTATCTATACAAAAATGGATATGCCTGTCTGTGTATGCGTGTGTGTGTGTTTGTGTGTCTCCATTCTAACGAGCCCTACTTCACCGAAATGCTTGAACCAATTTCAACCAAAATTGGGTCACTTGTTGATCATTACATGAACCTTTGATGTACGCAAATTTTTTATATCGATTTACAGGTTACGGCAGAAAAAAAAAACAAAACGCTTAGAAATAACGAACTGTTCTCCTCTGAGACGCCTTATGCGAATTCAACCAAAATCGGGTAACTTGTAGATGAAGGTCCTGACCTTTGATTTACACAAAATTTTTTTCGAATTAATGTACAGGGTTTATCAAGAATCAACGACAAACTTAATTTTGGATGGTCTTTTGAGCACTTTTATGCATTTCTCCAAGACGCTTCAATCAAACTTAACCAAAATCGAGTCACTGATAAATCAAGATCTGATGCTTTGATATGCGAACAAAAATTTCAATTGACACACAGAGTACGGCAAAAATTAATCAAAAATATTGTTTTTTTTTTGCGATCATTTATTTCTTCAAAACGCTTAGTTGTATTCCAACAAAAAATCGGGTCTTTTTTGTAACTTCTACTTTATCACATGCCACAAGAGTTTCAAGTTTTCAACTAGGTGCCAACCCCTCCAACATTGCAGGAACAATACATCCACTTCTTCGTCACAATGTCATCACATTACATTGCAGGCTCTCGTAACGCCGGCTCCCGTTCTTCGAATTGTATATACATAATTCACGTCTTTGGGCATAATTGACCAAGGTTCAAGTTCGTTTTACAAATAAAACAAAAACTAATATTCACTTCGAATTTTTTTAACTTAGGCGTCACGGCAACCTCATACTGGAGTATTTTGAATAAGCACTTGACCTTACCTTACCATTTCAAGATAATCACTAAAATATCCCAAGCAACGCCTGGTTATGTAGCTAGTATTATATATGCAGAAAACAATTGAAAAAATGATTTTTTTGCAGAAATGAGGCATTTCTGAACATCAAAAATGGAAGGTAACAAAGAAAAATTCCGGCTATTTCCAAAACCAGCGCTCTCAAATTAACTAAAAAAGATGTCTGCTATCTTTTCTTTTTTCGTTGGTGACTAGTGTTATTTGTCTGCGTTTAAACCAGTAAATAATATATACTACTGAAAATTTTTTAAAGCTAATTAAGTTATTCAAACATTAAGTAATTTGTAAATTTTCATAATGAAAATATATTAAGATTATTTGCATATATTTATTTTAATTAATTTAAAGTCCAGTAGACAATAAAAACTCCATGAACTATTCAATAAATTGTTGCCCATATATTATTTATTACTAGAAATTTCTCATGGTCTATTTAGGCCATGTGACCTAGTTTAGCAAACGCTGGTTTAGATAACTTCATAAATTCTTTCTTTTCTTATTAATCATTTCGCTTCAAACAAGGCAATAAAACCAATAGGATGCAATATTGGAAAGATGCTTGAACTTTCGACTTCAGATGAAAAAAAAAGAACCCCTTTTGATTGATTGTTTTTTACGACTTATCAACTCTTTTCTGCATATTTAAAACCAGAATTTTTTCATAATGTAAGAATTTTTTCAGATAATAATGAATTTATTAATACAAGTTTTACTAATTAATCCATAACTGGGACGGAAAGGATGCGGATTCATGTCTTTGCCAAGAATATTTTCGTGGAAGTGAATATTATGAACCCGACTGGAATTGAAACTCAGTTCTTCGATTAAGAATTCCGAGCTATTATCCATTACATCACCCGCATATATAGACTTACAGCATTTGGTATTCCAAAGAAGTCACCTATTTAGGTTCTGGCCGGGTTCTACGATGTTTAACTTCGGTCATCGTACGAAAACTGGTGTTTCAACGTGATGCGGCTGTAAGCCCCCCTTCCAAATCTACCACAAGATACACACTACGAATTAGAAGTACTAAAATCAAGCAAGTACCAAAATTTAAATATCTGGGAATCGTTTTAACAGAGGACAGAAAATTTGACACTGAAGTCCGAAGGCCCATTGGATTAAGCAAAGATGCCCTCCAAAATCTAAGCAAATTATTAAGAAACAGGGAAATTTGTTAGAAACAAAGAAATGTGTACTGAACTGTTATGCAATATCGGTCCTCCAATATAACTCTGAATACTGGCCAATATACTCAACAATTAAGAATAGACTTGAATCAGCAGAAAGGTAGTTCTTCAGAAAGAAGATGGGAATTCCATGGACAGAGCATGCGAGTAAAGAACCTTTCTAAACTGAAAGAAAGCTGGCATTTGAAGGGCACATATTAAAGTTTGAGTTTGAGTTTTGTTTAACAGCATATCAACACCTCTGTGGGTTATTTAATGCCAAAAAAGTGGCATTTAATTTTTTGTTTTTTATTTTAGTTGATTTAATCAGATATTAATGAAAAAGTTTTATTTTTATTCTTTCTTTAATTTAGAAAACTGAAAATGTCTTCTAGTTTCGTATTCAATAATGTTTTGCTGAGAATAATTTTTCTTTCAAAAATGATTTATGGTAATAATTTTTCTTCGAAAATGTTTTTTTGGTAATTTTTTTTTTTCAAAAATGTATATTTTTCTAAAAAGTCTATTTTTATGTACAGTACTGTGCAAAAGTATTAGGACAACAACTATTTTATCTTTTATGAGGCATCAAATAAAGTTTAAAATCACCTCTGTCCTAACACTACCGGTAGTGTGCAAAAGTATTAGGACAGGGGTGATTTTCATAAAAAACTCACTGAAATTCAAATACAGGGTGAAAAGACAAGTAAATTGCTAATAAATATTGATTATTTAAAACTAGGTGTAAAAAACTATTAAAAAGAAGTTACATTTCATTTTTCCTATTTTCAGTGGAACAAGTTATTTTGAAACTACTCATCATTCTAGTTTCCTTGGATATGACTGATTTTTTCTTATTCCCCCCTCTCGAATTCATAAATCTAATGGTCCTTTGCAAGACACACTTTGGGAACAAATACAAGCTGCTTGGCAGGAGATATCATTAGATACATTGAAGAAGCTTGTGATGTCAATGCCTGACAGAATGAAAGCTGTGATCAAAGCAAAAGGCTATTATACTAAATATTAAAACTAATTTGTAACAAGCAGTTTTCTTGTTAAAGTATTTGTTGAGTTAATCAAATAAAATTACTTTAAATAAATTGTTTGTTTTCTGTCAATATGCCTCATAAAAGATAAACTAGTTCTTGTCCTAATACTTTTGCACACAGTACTGTATATATTTCTATAAAAGTGTATTTTTATACTTTTATAGTGTTTTGACGTCAGTTTGGGGGGTTAACTATTTGTCCGTAGCTGGGACCCCCAACAGGTGTTACCGCTCCGGGTCAGAGTGGACCTGGGAACAACAGGAATTAAGAAGTGGTTCTATGCTCCTCATAACCTCCCAATCAGAGGCCTTGCTGCCGGATGCCGTTTACCGTCATGCCCAGGACCCCACGTAATAAAGAAGGCAGGCTTTATGAATTTGAAACTCACGTGACATACTGAAGGCAAGAGAAACAGTCGAAAACAACGAGCAATCTACGTAATGAGCATGCGTAAATGGATGTCAGATAAGGGATTGAAATTGATGGTGATAAGATAAACTAACGAAGAACTACAAATGATAACGATAGCCATGACCCCCTCACGTTCTGAGGACAAACTGAGCATAGAATAAGGGAAAGAAGAAGCTTGGTTTCCAACAATAAGTAACATAAAACGAAATGTTCTCATTTTTGTTGCCATTTGTACGACGTTTCGGCTGATGTACGCTCCGGCCTTCTTTAGGTGCTAAGAATTTCGAACTGAACCCTTTATTACAATCCCTGGGGTATACCATTTTCATTACTTGCGTAGTAGTAATGCCACGACTGGAAGCCGTGAGTTATCTCCCTCTAACCATGCAAGTTACTTGTTCCTTAAGGACACATGGCCCAGTGGATATAAACGTTGGTTAGTTCCTGTGACTTGACCCAAAGAGTTGTAATTTCAATACCAGGTTTCAGCAGTGGTGAACAAGTAACTTGCAGGGTTTGAGGGAGATAACCCATGATTCCAATCGTAACATTACTACTATGCAAGGAATGAGAATGATATACCCCATGTTTGTAATAAAGGGTTCGTTTCGAAATTCTTAGCACCTGAAGATGTATGTTCACTATTATTACATAATAGTGAACATAATCTAACAACATATATTTATCTGAGGTGTCCTATGTCACTGTCTAAGATAGGGATCCCCAATCGATCAAAAAGAAAAAATAATCAGAAAAATTGCCATGAATAATTACCGTAGTTTGTTATTAAATTTGATATTTTTTAGAGTCTAACACAACGTTTATTTTATTAATTTTAATAATTATTGATTAAATCAAGTTTAGCTCCTTTATGGATGTATCACGTAGATTTTTCATTATTTAATATTCTTTCTGATAAACACAAAGATTTTTATTTTTCATTTCTTGATATATTACATATGTATACATTAATTTAGATCATTTCTAGGTGTATTACGCGGTTTTGTATTTTTTTAATATAATTTCTGAGCCTATCGCTCGGTTTTGTATTTAATTTAGATACTTTGTGGGCTTATTGCCCAGTTATGTATTAATTTAGATCCTCTCTGGGCGTATTGCCTAGTTTTCTACTAATTTAGATCTTTTCTGGGTGTAATGCCTTGATTTGTATCAATTTAAATCCTTTATGGGTGTATTGAATAGTTTTGTATTAATTTAGAGCCTTTCTTGGCGTATTGCCCAGTTTTGTACTAATTTATATTCTTTCTGGGTGTATAGCCGAGTTTTGTATTAATTTAAACCCTTTCTGGGCGTATTGCCCAGTTTTGTATTAATTTAGATCCTTTCTGGGTGTATTGAATAGTCTTTTATCAATTTAGATCCTTTCTGGGTTCATTGCGTAGTTTTGTACGAATTTAGATCCTTTCTGGGTGTATTTCCTAGGTTTGTATTAATTTAGATCCTTTCTGGGTGTATTGTCTAGTTTTGTATTAATTTAGATCCTTTCTGGGCGTATTGCTCAGTTTTGCATTAATTAGATTCTTTCTGGGCGTATTGCCCAGTTTTGTATTAATTTGGATCCTTTCTGGAAAGTACTACACTAGTATGTGATGTCTAATCTTTCAATATAGCAGCGAATGCTGCATTATCTCAATAAAGATTAAAGGAAAAACTTAAAGCAACTGAGATGTGGTAGGAAGCTGTGGATACCATGAACCGAACATGTTAGCAACGACGAGGTTTTGGAGAGGATGGAAACGAAATAGAAACTTAGACTTAACAACAGGAAAAGACAGATGAAGTTTCTGGGACATGTAACGAGGAAGGTGGGCTTGAAGAATCTGATACTCACAGGACAGATAAAGAAAAAGGGAGTCAGTGGAAGCAACGCTTGACGTACCCGATAGGCATGAGCAAATAAATGGCAGAGCAGGGTAACATGAGAAAGGTTGTTAAGAGGTATAAGGGATAGAGAGATGTGGAGGGCCATGATCGCCTACGTTCTGAAAGGAACACAGCAGATAAAAACAAAGAAGATATATCATGGTTTTGTATTAATCTGAACTTTTTCTGAGTTTAGTAGCTAATTTTACGAAATTATGAAAATTTTAGACACAAAGAAAGCAGGTACAAAATGTAAATACCTTGGAAGTGATCTAACAGAAGACAGAAAGTGCGACACAGAGATCCAAAATCGAACTGGCATGGCGAAGGACGCATTCCAGAAGCTGAATAGAGTATGAAGAGAGGAACATTTTGCTAGAAACAAAGAAGAGAGTGCTTGATTGCTATGTGATGTCATTTTTTCAATATGGCAGTAAATGCTGGACAATATCAAAGATGAAGGAAAAACTTGAAACAGCTGTAATGTGGTTCCATAGAAGGATGCTGCGAATGTCATGGATCGAGCATATGAGCAATGATGAGGTTTTGAAAAGGATGGAAACGAAAAGGAAATTAATACTGAACATCAAGAAAAGACAGCTAAAGTTCCTGGGACATGCAAGGAGAAAGAAGAGCTTGGAGAACCTGATACTAACAGGTCAGATAGAGGGAAAAAGAGACAGAGGAAAGCAGCGGATAACATATTTGAAGAGCCTGAGCAGGTAGATGACAGAACGGGGGTAGCTCGTTGTAACAGGAGAAAGCGTGCTAAGAGCCACCAGGGATAGGGAGACGTGGAAGGCCATGATCGCCTACGCCCTGAAAGTACATGGCACATAGAAGAAGATGGTTTCTGAGCCATTTTAATACTTCGTGGACATTAAGAAAATAACTAACACTCAACGCATTAAATATTAATAAAGAAAAAACAGTCGTGAATTTTGGATATCTGAGTTTAATATTCCCAAAGATTAGCTTTACAGCTTCCCGTTAAAGGATTTTATCATGGCCGATAATGATTGATTTAAATTCCTCGTGGAAGCAAAAACAGGAAGGATTGCGCATTCTTTAAGGAAGCTAGTGTTCATTTTAAAGTATAAAATGATAAAGAATTTACTTAAACATAGAAGGCATGTCTCTTTAGATTTTTTTAAATATAAAAATAAAAAATATAAAAATTAATAAATCACACTTCTTAGAGTGTACCGGACTACTTTTTTAAGTCAAAATAGTGCTCCCGGGCACACCGCTTGAGAAACACTGTATTACACCGATGATATGATTGTAATAGAAAACTGATCCATTATGTAGATGATGTTAAATGGCGCGGCGATTGGCTGCTGATATTTCTCGGTCTGACTAAAAAGCCCTTAAAGAAAAGAAACAAAGTAAAAAAAAACAAAAAAAAACGAGTAGACAATATATATATATATATATATATATATATATATATATATATATATATATAAATGCTCATTTTGCCAGATTTTGGGAAGTTGACCGAGAATTTTTCTACAGGTATTCAACTTAGTTTAATGTGAAAGCTGAACTATGTATTTTGCAGAAAAAAAAAACAAAGATTACAAACTCAAGCAGCTTGACTTAACGCCTACTTTTTCCTGTCTAAGTGTTCAAAGAAAACCTGACAAGCTATTTTCTTCTAAGTACCCCTTGTAGCCAATTCCTATGTAAAATACTGCGCCTTGCCAATGTTTCTACAAGCCTTTAAATAAGTCTACGATAATTTCTTTTTATCTTGGAATTTCAAAGAAGTTTTAAAGAAAAATGGGAAATAAACAAAATGCCATAACCACAACTAGAAAGAGAATTTTCTTCATGAATTATTAATTTAGTCATACAGAAAGCGGTAGGGTCTTATATATAATATGGAGATTCATGTGTGTTTCTGGAGAAGCCATGTTCAGAACTACATATTCGAACAGTCGGAATCAACTGCGAGACGGAATTTCTTTCTAAATCTGGAGAAGATATATTCTCATAGAGAAACTGCATCATTGGTTCAACCCAGGTTTTAAAAAAGTAACCGCCCGGTTGGTCTCCCGTAAACCGACAGACATGCTTACCACTTTACTCACTGTATGAAATAATATCACTAAGCCGCCGTCACGTGACATATCTCGACCAACGGAAGATTATTGCCTTCTATACCTCTGAAATGTATTCAAACCGTGAGAAATGTATTCAAACAGTCAGCAATGCATCATAAGATAAGCAAAAATGCGACCGATATTGGTTTAATCGACGACGTTCAGTTCTGTCTCACGATGCAGTAATGACACCACAGAAGCTCACAGACTTTGGGTATGAGACTTTGCCATACCCTCAATATTCAACTCATCCCTCGCCCATTGACTACCACTTTTTTTCAATATCTTGCCTGTTTAATAGAAAGACATTCCGTTTCAAAGATGCAGAATTTGCATTCATAGGGTTAATGGCTTCCAACCATTCAGAGTGTTTAAAAGACGTAAATAAACTTGTAATTCGATGGCTAAAATGGATACATATTCAGGGTACATATTTTGATTTATGTAAACGCTGAAAGTAAATGTAATATCTATATATATATATATATGTGTGTGTGTGTGTGTGTGTGTGTGTAAAGGTAATATATATATATATATATATATATATATATATATATATATATGGGCGCTCGGTAGAAAAAGGCAGATTTTTAGCGCGTATATTATCATTATACACGCCCAATAGCCAGAGTGATTCAATTCATCACTGAACGAGCGATGCGTACATGCCAGAGTAGCTACTGTTTTTATGTAATATATATATTACATTTATATATATATATATACCAGTAAAATAGTTGCTGGTTAGACCAGCAGACGGTAAATAAAAAATCCTAAGTCAAAATAAATAAACTGGAAATGCAGAGCGAACAATATGTCAAAGAACGGTTCACACAATACATATTTGCTACCAAGGTCTCGATCTCTCCAGTCTCTTCATCCAAAGAGTACTTATTGGCCTGAAGAGATCGATGTGGTTGAAATGTAGGTAGCAAATAAGTGGTGTATGCTCCGATTTTATGCCAACACATTATCATAGGTGCTCGTTGACGGTATTCTTAGTGATAGTCAGAACACTAAAATTACAGAAGGAAAAATTGGAATTCTTTTAAAAAACATAATTTTAATCAATATATAATTAGCATGTAAGGGGGGTGTAAACACACAGTTCCATAATAGGAATAAAATGGAAAAAGAAAAACTCACAATCGTAAGAAGCGAATGAAATGCTCTTTCTCTCTGTACAGACTAGGCTGGTGGATTTTCAAGTAAACAGCCCCTAATATACATAAGATTGGCTAGCAACAAATACACCACTGATATCATGTCAACTATAGTTGTTAATCTTGATATTTTGTAGTGCAGGACGGGATAAAACATTAGAAATGCTTCTTTTAACTTCCTTGAAATTGGCGGGGGATCAGCTACTGGACTTGAAGATCACTTTTACTTGGGTCTGAACCTAGAAAACTCAATGTTCGTGTTTGGAACAAACTTTAATATCTGTTCTCCTCTTTTAGTTCTGAGGGAAATCTGGCTCGGGAATTCTAAATATGCCGCACCCCCAGCGATTCAAAAGGGGATAGCCTGGTTTTCGTCCTTAGCACTTTTGCATAGTTGAGATGTCAATGATATTATTATTCGTCTTATGTGTATCATGTCTCTTCAAGACTTGAGCCATCATGGCTGACCATAATTTTTCATTCTGTGTAATTTTCATCAAAATTTCTTCCATTGCCAAGTCTTCCACAACCCTTCCGATATCCATTCATCATACAAACTGTTGCACCGTGAAATGAAGAGATACACCGAGAAATGTAGCTAAACTACTTTATCAACAGAGTGCTATATACAATATTTACAGTCTCTCGCAGTAGTAGGTGTAACTGCTCTAAGTCCGTGATAACAACATCCATCCCCGTGTGCTAAGCGCACATTGTCTTTTATACATCTCGGCGACCGGATCACATGGTACAAGCCACGCCACAACACAAACACATCTGGTAGTTTACCATTTAAATTCTCCTGCAATTATTGCCTTTGATATTTACTTTGTGTGTCAAATTCTCCAAGCCTACCTTTTTCATGTGTCCTGGAAATGTCAGCTGAACCTTTCTGATATTTGTCTCCGTTTTCTTTAATACTTCCTTGTTACGCACATGTTCAGTCCATGGTATTCTCAGCATCGTTAGATGTATCTTGTCTCTATATTCTTCTCAGAGGGAAATTGTCCAGCATTCGCTGACATATAAGACGATTGATATGACATAACAGTCCAGCCATCATTTCATTAAAACCAATTCACCCTAAGCAAGGCGATAATGTCACTCAGACGAAAGGGTGCTGCTTGAAGTGAAATGGAATGAGAAGATATTAAAAGAAACTGGAAATTCAATCCTAAGCCGGAAACAAGACATAAAAGTCTACTTTTGTTAAAAAGTCCTGCGAGGAGAGGGAACTGGGGGATAGGTAAACTCAACTAGGCCTATTGTGGAAAAAAATAAATGATAACATTTCAGGGTTTAGGCGGAGACGTTAGAAGTATAGAGTTGAAGTAGACCTTAGAAGGAACCAGAAACCTAATCCCATGAAGGAATTTCAACGGAGACATTAGAAATATAAGTTGAAGTAGACTTTATAAGGAACCGGGAACCCAAATCCATGAAAGAGTTCCTGCGGAGACATTAGAAGTATAGAGTTGAAGTAGACTTTAGAAGGAACCGGAAATCCATTCCCATGAAGGAATTTCGGCGGAGACATTAGAAGTATAAAGTTAAAGTAGACTTTAGAAGGAACCGGAAATCCATTTCCATGAAGGAGTTCCGGCGGAGACATTAGAAGTATAGAGTTAAAGTAGACTTTAGAAGGAACCGGAAATCCATTCCAATGAAAGAATTTCGGCGGAGACATTAGAAGTATAGAGTTAAAGTAGACTTTAGAAGGAACCGGAAATCCATTTCCATGAAGGAGTTCCGGCGGAGATATTAGAAGTATAGAGTTGAAGTAGACTTTAGAAGGAACCGGAAATCCATTTCCATGAAGGAGTTCCGGCGGAGATATTAGAAGTATAGAGTTGAAGTAGACTTTAGAAGGAACCGGAAATCCATTCCCATGAAGGAATTTCGGCGGAGACATTAGAAGTATAGAGTTGAAGTAGACTTTAGAAGGAACCGGAAACCCAATCCCATGAAGGAATTTCGGCGGTGACATTAGAAGTATAGGCTTGAAATAGACTTTAGAAGCAACCGGAAAACCAATCCTAAACGTGGAGCAATCACTGGGGTTGGTAAATAGACACCAACATGGTAAAATTATTGATCTTGCGACTTCTCATTAGAATTACATAGATATGCACTTTAAACATAGGAACTACATAAGTAGACTGGTTATCTCGTAAAAAAGTAGGGGATTTTTAAATAATTTTTGTAGATTTGTATTGATTAGACATTTGATTAGAGTTGAAGTAGAATTTAGGAGTACCGGAAATCCAATCCTAACAGGGAGTTCAGGCGGAAACGTTAGGAGTATAGATTTGAAGTAGACTTTAGAAGGTACCGGAAATACGATCCCAAACATGAGTTCAGGCAGACACGTTTAAATTATAGAGTTAAAGTAGAATTTATAACGAACCGGAAGCCCAATCCTAAGTAGTGATAACCATCTACTTCTTTTCAAAATGCAGTAAAGAAGTGCGAACCGGATAATCGGTGAACTTATCTTCATCATCATCTTCTTCTTCTTCTTCTTCTTCTTCTTCTTCTTCTTCTATGTGACATGTCAGTTCAGGCGTAGACGATCATGGCTTTCCACGTCTCCATATCCCTGGTAGCTCTTAGCACACTTTCTCCTGTTATCCCACCCAAACCGATCTGCCATTCACCTGCTCAGGCCCTTCAAGTATGTTATCCGCTGCTTTGCCTGTCTCTTTTCCCCCCTAACTGACCTGTGAGTATCATAGTCTCCAAGCGTTCCTTCCTTATTACATGTCCCAAGAACTTCAGCTGTTTCTTCCTGATGCTCAAAATTAATTTCTTTTTCGTTTCCATCCATTCTAAAACATCATCATTGCTCACATGCTCGATCCATGACATCCGCAGCATTCTTCTATAGAACCACGTTTCACTTGCTTTTCACTTGTTTCTCATTCATCTTTGATAATATTTTCCGGTATTCACTGCCATATTGAAGGACAGAAATCATATAGCAATCTTTGTTTCTAGCGAAATTTTTCCTTTCTCTTAAAACTTTGCTCAGCTTTTGAATTCATCCTTGGCTATTTTAATTCTCCTTCGGATCTCAGTCGTACTTTTTATCTTCCGTTAGAACACTTACTAATCGGTAAAAACACTTACTAATCGGTAAAAACACTTATTAATCGGTAAAAACATAGAAATAAATAGTGAAAATTTTAAGCGGAGACCTTTTGAAGAAGAGCTTTGAAATAAAATTTAGAAAGAAGCTGAAACCCAATCCTAAACAGGAAACAAGGAATAACTCTCTACTTCTGTTCAAAAGACTATGGCGGGGTTTGAACCGGGTAGTGTTTTATTATGATGACTCAGGTCTGCCTTTATGCTTTAGTGTAGGCGATAATGAAATAGAACATAAAATACGCTACGCTAGGTGTAGCTTTACCTAACACTTCTTTTATGTGCCATTTCCCTTCAGGACGTAGGTGATCATGGCTTTTCACATTTACCTGTCCCTGGTGGCTCTGAACATGCTTTCTCCTGTTGCATCATGCAATCCTCGTTCCGTCATCTACCTAATCAGGTCCTTCAAATATGTTATCCGTTGCTTTCCTCTGTCTCTTTTTCCCTCTATCTGGCCTGTTAGTATCAGGTTCTCCAAGCCCTCCTTCTTCATTGCATGTCCCAGGAATTTCAGTTGTCTTTTCCTGATGCTCAACATTAATTTCCTTTTCGTCTCCATCCTTTCCAAAACCTCGTCACTGCTCACATGCTTGGTTACATGATATCCGCAGCATCCTTCTGTAGAACCACATTTCAGCTGCTTCATCTTCGAAGATATTGTCCAACATTCATTGCCATATTGAAGAACCGACATCACACAGCAATCCAGTACTCTCTTCTTTGTTTCTAGTGAAATTGTCAGGTTTCTTAATACTTTACTCAATTTCTGGAATGCTTCCTTCGCCATGCCAATTCGCCGTCGGATCTTAGTGTTGCACTTTCCGTCTTGTGTTAGAACACTTCCTAGGTATTTAAATTTCTGTATCTGCTTGATTTTAGAGTCCCTCACGTGTAATTGGCATTTTGGGCTGCTCTTTTTACTGATGACCATGCATTCGGTTTTCTTGCAGTTTATTTGTAGTCCTTTCTTGTCATTCTCTTCAGCTACCTTCTGTAGGATATCTTGTAGTTTTCTTTCTGTGTCTGCTATCAGCACTGTATCATCTGCGTATCTTATAATTTTTAAATTGTGGAAAAGGAAAACATCAACATTAAAACACGAGTTATGTTCTTAAATATTCTCGACATATCGAGACCTTCATACAGATGCCATGCACGGAGCAAAATTCCTTCAGAATATCTAAACAGTCGGCTGTATGTAACAGCTTTCTCAGATCTGTGGTTAAAAATGTTTTTGAATGAATGAAGCCTGTATGTCTTAGTGAGAACCATCGTTCTTCGAACTTCATGAACTGACGTTCCATAATCATAAAGATCTACCAAAATCCCTATCACTCGAGGAATTTCAACATCAACAAACTCTAAAATGGATGGCACATCGAAGTCTAATCAAGATGTTGAAGTTCTATACGACTTAAAACGAAAAGTTAGGGAACAATCCGTCATCAATCCTGGAAAGAGCAATAACAGTTATTTGAATTGAGAAAACTATTTCCCAGATCAGTGGTTAAAAATGACTTCGAGAGAATGGAGCATGTAAGTCTTTTCTAGTTCAGCCACCATTTTGTGCTGACGTCCACGTTGGTCTGTCCGACCAAGTAATTGCAAGAGTGTCGTTTACCAGACACCAATTAGAATAATATATATCTCTAGGTGTAGCTAAAAGCGCCCAGAAACAAAAATGACCAACACCAAAGGTTACCGTCGTGGTACTCGCCACATGTTTGCCCGCCCTTTCCGTAAGCATGGAACCATCCCTCTCTCCACTTACATGAAAGTCTACAAAAGGGGACAGATCGTCGATGTGAAAGGCAACGGTGCTGTCCATAAAGGTATGCCCCACAAGTCTTATCACGGACGTACCGGTCGAGTGTATAACGTTAGCCAACACGCCGTGGGTGTGATCATAAACAAAAGAGTCAAACACAGGATCATCCCCAAAAGAATTAATCTCAGAATTGAACACGTGAAACCTTCCAAGTGCCAGGAAGATTTCTTCAAGCGGATTTAATGGACTAACACAGGCGATAAGCGAACGAAAAGATCTTGCTGCTTGGTATTTTGCTTAGATGTTGGAAGGCATATTTTGATATTACTATGGGTACTCGGATTTCGATGTCACATTTTTCATCGTCTGTTACAAATCTTTCCAGATATTTAAATTTCACTTGTTTGATGCTGTCGTCTGCAATTTGTCGTTTGCCATTTGGTCATTATTCTCTTGCTGACTGCCATACATTTTGTCTTCTTATAATTCGTGAATCACGCTAAAAAACAACAACGGTTCATTTACGATCATAGAAGCTAAGCAATGTCGAACTCAGTCAGTATTTAAATAGAGAATCACTTGGGAAAATTTGGGACCGTAAGCGACCTGATACATTCCAAAATATGTTTCACCTTTAAATAACTTCAAAAGGGTACATAAACCGTTAAAAAATAAATTCAAAAAGTAAATCTTATAGTTGGAAGTAAGCACTTTTTTCTCGCCTTTCTTTATTACCTTTTATAAGGGAACCTGAACACCCCCATAAAAAAAAATGGAAGTACACGAAACAGAATTTATTTTAAATGTTCACTTTTACCCTACGCTAGGCGAACGCTAGGTGTTAGTTGTTAAGTGTTGAGTGTTTGGTCATTTTGAAAAGAGTGTATCATCTTTATGTTCACTTAAGTTTGCCGCAGAAACGCGTTTTCTTGGAGAAGCCCGTCATCGAAAATAACCCTGTCTTTTGAACCCGTGTAGTGACTTATCCCTTCTTTTAGGTTTAGGATTGGTGTTCCTTCAAAAATCGTTCTCTTCTATTTCACATCCGGTGGGCACTTGTGTTTTGGTGGCTTCATCACCTGGTTTCAGGTGATGCCTCTTATTCTGTAACTGTCTACATTCCAGTGGCTTTTGGGCCTTATACAGGGTGAACATCATTGTAATAAAAGACATTTTATTAGGCGTTCCAAGTACAAGTTTGACGAGAACAGGCTTTTTTTTTAACCAAAAAGTCTTTACAAGTTTTTGTTGATTGCATTCGCAGATACAAGACCTGCTTCCTGTTTTGGGAACTTATTTTTGTTACAAACTTTTACCCCAACTGTTTATTTTGTTTGTGGCAAAATCTATTTCCGTTTTTTTTTTAAGCTAACACATTCTTCCCCCGCAATTCCGTTTTCTACATCCCAACTTTAGAACTATTTATAGTTTTTACTCTCTCTCTCCCTCTCCCGCTCTCTTCCTACCTTATATATATATATATATATATATATATATATATATATATATATATATCCAGGTAAAGAGAACCAAAAGTTTTACAATTCCAAGTTTTCTGGCATTTCCTTTTTTGTTTTTTTTTTATAAAAGTGCTCAATGCAAGAAAAAATTGTAGCGCATGATATAACCATATTATATTTGTAATTATATATGAGAATCTGTAATGTGATAGATCCCAACTTGGCAGCTCAGATACAGTCCCTTTCTCACCGGCGCAATGTGGCTTTCCTGTGTCTCTTCTACAAATATTTTCACGGCTTCTGCTCCGGTTAACAAAGCTCACTGGTGTCCCCTATATATGAATTTACTCGAACCACAAGATTAGCAACTAGGTCCCATCCTTTTATTGTGAAACCAATAAAATGTAAACACAAATTCTACTTCATCAGCTTCTTTTCTCGCACTTCCCGCCTGTGGAATTCCCTTCCGTTTACTTGTTTTCTCGACGGCTACAATCTCCAAGAATTTAAACGTAAAGTCAATAGTCATCTCCTATCTCACTAACCTTGATCCTTTCTCTCAAGCTCCTTTCTCCGTCCACTCCAGTCTCATCATTATTCTTATCCTTCTCTTACCCACTTCCTGACACCCCTTAAAACCTGTCACTCTTTCTGGTAAGATCGCCAAGACCTACCGCTGTTTCGCACAACGGCTCGTCAGGGCAACGGCAGACCAAGGATTAATCAAATAAATAGACACACCGAGCAAAGACTAACAAACCAGCGTACCCAACTGGGGAAGGGGAGGTTCGAGGGAAAAAAAAAACAAAAAAAACAAAAAAAAAAAACGTACAGAGTCGGTCTTATTATATATATATATATATATATATATATATATATACCATTAACTTTGTTTTTAATTAAAAATACATTGTGACACGGAAATTTCTATGCTTCGAGATTTCTACCTTGACATCAGGCAATGTTAGATCATAGTTGTGAAAATGATTTCCATTTTAGTATAAGAAACAATACGTTTTTTATTTATAGATATGCGAAGTGATAAAAATTTATGTGTGTTTTCAATTTAACTAATCAGAATTGAGATTCACTTTACATTTGAAAAACTGTTTATATTTTGGGGGAATACATGATTTCTTTCTTCAATCTTAACGGCCAAAGTGTCAACTTATTTAACCCCTGTCTAGACCCTGTTTCCGTTGATGTATCCATTATTGTTATAAATTTTTTTATTTGTCTTTCTCTATATCTCAACATTTTCGAAAAGAAAAAGAAAAAGAGAAGAGATGAAAAAAGAAAAAAGAAAACAATTTATATTTTTGATGTAAGTTAAAGGACATTTGTGTATAATATATTATTTTTGTTTCGATTCAGAATGCAATTTATTCTTAATTTTCAAAACTTTTAATTTGTAAAAAACATTTTAATATTTTTTTTTATTTATTAAATTTTATAAGAAAATTTGTTTTACACTTTTTTATAGAATATATATTATTATTATTTTCTAATGCAATTCTTAATATCATAATACAATCTTTTAAATCTCTATTTCATTATTAAAAAAATTAAATATCCATTAAATTATTTTAAGATTTAATAATTATTTTTATAAAACAAACTATTAGATATATGCACGTTAATAAACATTTTCCCCCCATATTTTAAGGTGAACAATTTGCAATATTTACATATGACAATTATTTTATAATGTTTATTTTATACAATTTTATTATTAAGAAATTTAATAATATATAGTTTTTCATATAGACACAAAGGGCATGGGTCGTTTAAAGACTTACATATTCTCGCTTTTGTTTTAATTTTCAATGACGCTGAGCATCAGGAAGAGACAACTGAAGTTCCTGGGACATGCAATGAGGAAGAAGAGCCTGGAGAACCTGATACTGACTGGACAGATAGAAGGAAGGAGAGACAGAGGAAGGCAGCGGATAACATATTTGCAGGGCCTGATCAGGTGGATGACGGAACGGGGGTTGCCAGGAGCAACAGGAGCAAACATACTAAGAGCCACAAGGGATAGGGAGACGTAGAGAGCCATGATCGCCTACGTTCTGAAGGGACAGGGCACATAGAAGAAGAAGAATGTGCGTGTTTTATTTGGTTCATTTAGATACCAATAATATTTCGATAGATATGTTCTATTTCTGTATTTATTATTATTAAATGAAGACGTGGGTTGATAAAATCGTTTTTTCAGAGAGGTCTTAGTACTACCCACATGAATATTTATATTACTAGGGTTTTTCTTGTTCATCGTTTTTAACGAAACATATATACACTACCCGCTATAATTATTAGGTCACCCCAGTGTTTTAAAAAATGATGTATTTTTTTTAGTATTTATTGCCAAGTGAATAATTGTAAATGAAAATAGAATGGTTCTTTTGTTAATACTGCACAATAACATGTGCATCAAATAATTTATAAATATTTAATAATTACCTATATTGCAGTTTCATCAATGAAAGAATGAAGAAAATTTAGGGTGATTCGGACGAGTTCATTTTTGCTTCCTTGCTTTTTGCAACGTAATAATAACAAAAGAACAATTCTATTTTCATTTGACAATAAATACTAAAAATAATATGAAATACGTCATTTCTTTTAAAAAACTGGGGTCGCCTAATAATTATGACCAGTAGTGTATATACAGAAAAAATGAAAACCCGTAAAAATGGAGAGTATAATCACCCAAAATGATCTAATTAATATAGAATATTATATTGATAAAAATAGAGAACTCAATGAAGATTATCCAAATCAATGTTTTTATTTTTATGATTATTTTCTTTTTTTTTTTGTTGTAATATTTTCCCTTATTTTTGTAAAATTTTTCCTTCTATATCTTCATTATTTTTAAATTTTAACATTTTTGTGAGTGCTAATTCTTTGTGACCGTAATTTAGTTATACTATATAAATCCTTTTTCCTATGTTACAGTTTTATTTGTGTGCATATATGGCCTCCTATAGTTATTTTGTGTGCGTATATTTTGTCTATGATTATACCTATTCTTTTGTTTTATTTCCTCTCATGCCAACAAATTTATATTTAATATAGTGTTTCAATGTAACATTTGATTTGTCGGGTTTAAAGAAGCAGTTTGTAATCTCATTGCACCTGACGTTGCTCGGGTGTAACGAAAGCTTTAAAACTAATCCATGGTTCTGGAGCTCTTTAGACGTTGGAACGAAAGACTAAAAAGCAATAGTTGTTTCCAGTTAAAGCGAAACCGTAGACTGAAAGAAAAATCAATGGATGTAAGTCAAATTTTGATTTCCTGGTATCGATATCAAATAAGTTGTTTTCGTCGTAAACTGAATTTTGAAGGCTAAATAAGTCCTCTGAGTATATGGTATCATGGCTGAGATTAAGAACTACAATTATACCTACTTAGAGCCAAACCCGAAGCAAAAACTAAAATAAAAGGGCTGAAAAGCTGATTTTGATCAGACCCGGTATATATTATCGATTTTCTGCACTATTGTAAGAACTGCAATATTGAAACTTCTGAATATCGTTTCCTATGTCTTTGTCTATGATTCTATTAAATTTGATTAAAATCGGACCACTCCTTCTATAACCAGATTTTTTCGATTATCGATTTCTTATATTTAAACGGGGAGACCTCGACACAAAACCTAGCTAAAAACACTTATAGTACAACTGTGTAAATTTTCAAGAAAATCGGTTCAGCCGTTTCGGAGTCTATAGGTAACGGACACACACACACACACACACACACACACACACACAAAGTTCCATTTATAAATAAATTTAGATAGATATATCTGGCTATACATAAAAATAGACTTTTATAGAAAATATACAATTTGAAGAATTTTAGTTGGAAATCCACACTTGATATTGTTTCGTTTCTTTGATTTAATTTTTCGTCAGTGAGTCTGTAATACCTGTCTATAAGATTTGAACAAAGACTGTCATCTCAAAGACTTAGAGGATTCATTCACTTCATTTAATCATTGATCTGAGAACGCAGTTACATGCAGTTGAATCCGGCAGCAAGGCATCTGATTTGGAGTTTGTAAGGAGCATGAAACCACCTCTTAATTGCTGTTGTTCTCAGGTCCACCCTGACCCGGTAGCACATGTTAGGGTCCCAGCTATGGGCAAATAGTTAACTCCCAAACTGCGGTCCAAACACTATGAAAGTATAGAAATACATATTTTTGAAGGCAAATAAATTCTCAGCTAAACATTTTTAATACAAAACCAGACGACATGTCTAAAAATGAAAAAAGAAAAAAAAATTAACTTAAATCTAACTAAATCAACCTTCTCACTATAACCAAATATTAAAAAATACCTTAAAACCCCACCTTTTTGGCATTAGGTAACCCACAGAGGTTGATATGCCGTTAAACAAAACTCGAAATTCGAAACACAAAGCTTCCGTTCCGACCTAACATCACTTACTATAAAAAGACGAGACGCCTAGTTTGTAATGGTTTTCTACTTATCTCAATATATCTCTTTTTGTCTTAATATTATCCTACATTGGAACAACACCTAGACTTCAACATACGTACACTTGAAAATGCGCGTTGTGGTGCAGTGGATATCGGCTCGGAACGAGAAATCAGAGAGCTGAGTTCGAATTCCAGTTGAATTCGTTGCATTTACTTACACTCAAATACCCATGGTAAATGTCTGAATCAGTCTCTTCTCTTTCCAGATATGGATTAAATAGCAGAACAGATTTGGGTCTTTAGCATTAGTTTGCAACTAGTCTACCACAAAAAGTAATGGCAACTAACATGAGTCAGTCATGTATTTTTCGAGACATGATCACCCAAGAGTGTATCATGTATAACTGGTCATCTTCCCATAGTGCAATGGCTAACAAGTTTGTATAGATGTCACTTTATTTTATAAAAATAATCGAGATCACTCCAAGCAAGGCAGTAACGACACAAAAGGGTTTACTTGTTATGAAAAATTTGAAAACAAACGTTACTAAGGAGTGAAAACAAAACAAAAAACTAATAATCAGGAGAACAGAAGATAAAGATTGATATTGCTTTTTAATTTTTCCACCTCAAAGTTGGCTGGAAAACATGGAGCTAAAAGGGAGTACCACAAGCAAGGAGTGCGAGAAAGCAAACTGTTAGCATAGAATTGGCGGTTAGATCTCGCCATTCAAACTGTAAAATGATGAGACTTTGTTGTCAGTCTCGTACTACGCTTAAATCTAGAGTCCACCTATCATAGTCAAGAGCTCATCAGGACAATTCCTAAGCAATATTCTTATCAACCAGCAAGGCAAAGACACTATAACCAAACAGACATGAACTTTCACATACACCCTACAAATTAATTGAAAATAACTGCTTTAATTTACTTTTTTTTCACCATACAGTTAGTTTTAGACCCACTGGAGTGACAGTATTAAATGTAACATTTGATTTATCGGGTTTGAAGAAGCAGTTTGTATTTTTTTACAATTACCTAATAAATTCTTTATTTATAACCGTTTAATTATGTCTTGATGTTTATATATATATATATATATATATATATATATATAACAGCATGCCGTGTAGATATAGAAGAATCCTGTACATACAGTGGTAGGATAACACTCTATGGGAGCTCTAAATATATATGTATATAAATACATATAGACCAAATATAAGAAAAATTAAGGCAGACACGTTATTTCATGGTAAATCGGAATTGTAGGCCTATTTCAGGCGAACCATCATCAGCTTCCGTCTTTATTGTAAAAAAGATTCGTGTAAAATCTTTTCTGCTATAAAGACGGAAGCTGATGATGGTTCACCTTAAATAAGCCTACAATTCCGATTTACCATGAAATAACGTGTCTGCCTTAATTTTTCTTATATATATATATTACGGAAATTAACGAAGATTAAAGAAACTGGTTGTAAACAACCGACAATTTGAAATGATTTGTTTGAAGATTATTTTTGATCGATAGTCGTATTTAAATAGATATTCTGTTTATATTCTGTTTATATATATATATATATGCGATGGAAAATTATCGCTATTTTATGTTTTTTAATTACTCACGTGCCCTTTGCTTGGTCTTGATTTTGTTGAATTCATAATATTGTAGGATCAGTTGGGCATCGATTTCTGTTTTTCCCTTAGATCAGGTCATTTACAGTGGTGTGCAGTAGAACAGATTTATTTTTGAGATGTATGAGAAAATTTGTTTGGCCTTGAAAATTATTGCGTCATCCGTGATAGCGTCTGATTTTTATCTCTCCCAGACACTATTGTCTCGACTCTCGATTAGTTGTCCTACAGCCATTGTCTGCAATAGACATTACTCTAAGCAAGCGTACGACAATTGTAACGCTGCACGAACACACTGGCAAGCATTACAGAGAGTTTGCGGATATTGTTGTTGTCGGTTCAACAGTCAGTCGTGTCATCACTGGTGAAAGAACAAACTGGATTCTTCGGTTCCAAAGCGTTAAAGAAAATATACACGGAAGAATAAAAGATTGCCAGGAGACAACGTATACGGGATTCGGGTAAGTGTGAAAGATCCTAGAAAGACATTATTCAGTTTGTGCCAATTAATTTTCACAAGGATTTAGGATAATGAATGGGTCGTCTCTCAAGATGCTCTATGCTTTGAATATTTAATGGGACTCAAACCCCACCCCATCCCTAAAAGTCCTGGGAATATGGTCGGTTCACTTAAGTCAGATACTTATTTTAGATTTATGCTGCTATATATATCTTTACCAGAATCGGACCAGAAGAAAAATGGGATATTAATGCTATATTTGTCTTCTCACCTGCTTGTCTTTTGAAAGAAGCGATTGTAGACAAAAGCGTGAACAGCCCCTTTGCCACATACGAAACGTTGCAAGACTTTTTTGCCTGCTCTACTGACATTTCCATGGTAAGTATTGTGACAAATACTTTAATACTTCCATCAAACTTGACATTTTCAGGTGGACCCCACCATACAACGTACACAAGTATCAATTATCATCATTCCTTTCGTATTACATTAATAAGAAGCAAATTTCACTAGAACAACTTCTTCATAAGAAATGGTGCCTTTTGGAATCGGCTGCAGTCTTGATCACTTCAAGTCTAGGATTAACCGTTATCTTTGCCGCATAAACTCATCTGTTTCCCTCTTTGCATATTCCTACGCTCATACAAAATCACACAGCGTCCCTCTTCCTTCAGCTGTTCTTTGGCTATGTGATAATACTCTCAAGAACTTTACTCTTGACGGTGATCATGGTCCGATGTATAGATATCGATGACTGAATTTCCGGCAGTGCAAGTCTTTAAGTCTAGGGTTAATCGTTGTCTTTCCTGCATAACCTCATCTGTTACTCTCTTTGCATATTATGGGCTCATACAAAACCACACATCATCCCTCTTTCTTGAGTTGTTCTTGAGCTTTGCGATAATACTATCAAGATCTTTATTCTTGGCGGTGATCATGTTCCAATGTATAGATATCGATGACTGAATTTCCGGCAGTTCAAATCTTCAAGTCTAGGGTTATCCGTTATCTTTCCTGCATAACCTCGTCTGTTTCCCTCTTTGCATATTATAGGCTCATACAAAACCACACAGCATCCCTCTTCCTTCAGCTGTTCTTTGACTTTGCGATAATATACTCCATAACTTTACTCTTGACTGTGATCATGGTCCAATGTATAGACATTGATAACTGAATTTCTGGCAGTGCGACGTGTGGACGATAGACAAGAACATATAAGTGAGTGGTACACGTAAACAAAAAACGTCCCTTAGAGCAGATGTATTATAACTACCACCAAATAAAACAGTTAAGTAAGCAATATCGCATTTTGATTACATCCAATATAAACCGTTGTTTCCTTAATGATTCAAGAAATGTCGGTCGTCATTTATATTATGGAGGAAAGTACGAACATTTAAACGAACAAACAAACCCGCGAAACCTCTACTTTCCCTCCGCTAGAAGACGCCACTTATACTGAATTCATTAATTTTAATTCTCTTCATATTCCAATAGTAAAGAAGAAGTTCCACTCAAGCAGCTTTTACGCTAGAACTGTTGCATTCTAAAACGGACTGCAAAATATTCTCCCATAATCACTACAATCTTAACCTCTTCTATCCTACATATCCTTCTAGTATAGAACATATCTTAACGCCTTTACAGTGTCCCCATTCAGTAGGTCCCTACTTTGAGTGGCACCGAGGCTTAGTATTTTGTGAACAATAAAAGAAAATAGCAGGAAGAACTACTGTAACTGTAAAAGCAGTCATGAATATAAAATCTTTTTTGATTTGCGTCGGCCTCCCCATAAAATCAGAAAAATTACCAGCAAACATTGACGCACTTAGCGATCATCAACCATAAACCATTTATGTCAAGCGCCGATTTAACAAAAACTCTTCAACTTGTAAATAATTCCCGTTGGTAATGATGCATCGTTCAACACTTTATTAATTTGTCAGTTCGATGTACTGATGGCTTTTTCTGACGATAATATTTTTCGTTTTTGTTTTTTTTTTCGGTCTGTTTTTTTCTCTTTCTCTCCCTATCTCTGACACACACACACGCACACACACACACACACACACACACACACACACACACACACACACACACATATATATATATATATATATATATAGAGAGAGAGAGAGAGAGGTGATCTGTCGGTATCCTTTCTATAGCCACTAATCTCCATTAATCAAACTCATATGAACACGTAATATCTACCAAACAAAAAGAAACAGCAAAAAACTATTTCTTTCTTATTTAATCATTCTCTCGATTTAAAACTATTTTATTCATTATATATATATATATATATTTATATATATATATATCATTATGAATTAAAAGTACATTGCGGCACGGAAATTTCTATCGTTCGAAATAGAATCTCGCCATCAGGCAATGTTGGATGTTGGTTGTGAAAATGATTTACGTTTAAATACAAAAAACCATGGTTTGCTATTTATATATGTAGAAAGATATATAATTTCTGTGTGTGTTACTTTTAACTAATCAGAATAAAGATTCATTTTGAAATTTGGCCAGTAGTTCTACATCTGTACTCTTTTTCATTTTTTCTTTTTTCTCCCTAACGAGTGTTAACCTAGTTTTAACCTAATTTTATTTTCTTTTTTCTTTTTATTGCTTCTCTCTATATCGTAAATATATGTATATATTTACATGTAATGCAAATATATATATATATATATATATATATGCATTACACACACACACACACACACACACACACACACACACACATATATATATATATATATATATATATATATATATATATATATATATATATATTTGCACTACATGTAAATACTTTTCCCAACCAACATCCAACGTTGCCTCTCTCGAAAAATAGAAATTTCCGTGTCGCAATGTACTTTTAATTCATAATTATATGATTATCGTATGCTTTGCAATATTTATTGTATTGAGCACTGTTTATAAAAAATGCAAGAGAACTCAAAATCGTAAAACCTTGGGTCCTCTTTACCTGGATTACGCTCTCACAACCTGATTGAGCACTCTGGAAGAATGGTAGACCTTGAAAAACAGTAGCTACTCTGGCATCTACGCATCGTTCATTCATCAATGAATTAGAACACACTCAGCTATTGGGCGTGTATGATGATAATATACACGCTAAAAAGTCTGCCTCCTTCTACCCAGTGCCCGTAGCTAAGAATTCGGTCGGGTTTCAATCCTGGGTAAAAAAGCAATCGGCTGTCTAGCCGTACTGATGAGCTGTTATTCAGCGAAACAGATATGTCTGCGGATGACTATATATATATATATATATATGTGTGTGTGTGTGTGTGTGTGTGTGTGTGAGTGTGAGTGTGTGTGTGTGTGTGTGTGTGACTTAAAACACTCGGCCACGCAGAACCTCTTGATCAAATAAACACCGAATTGTGCTTCTAAATACACATTTCTTCCGATTCTCGAAATATAGATATCTCCTCCAGTTCGTACCCAAGCGTGGACAAAGACAATTATTAAAGAATTTTTTAAATCCAAGATATTTTCAAATTAACTTATTAAACATTATTTTAAATGCATATTCATATTAAAGTCGATGGTCTGATTTTATTGTCAAATAGTGTTTACATCTACCAGCCTGAATATTCGAGAAGTCTTGTTAGAAAAATATGCGTCTTCTGACAGGATCGAACCTACGTGGCCTTCAGGAAAATGTTTTCAAATGCACTTTTCGTATATATATATATATATATACATATATATATATATATATATATATATATATATATATATATATTACAACACAAAAATTCCATAGTGGATGCTTTTCACGTTCTATTGAACGGAAAACATTACGACCAATCATTTCATTTAAAGCAGAAAGAAAAAAACTAGAAGTAAATATATAACAACACAATTTTGAGGTTATGTTGTTACTACTTGTTATGACTACATGCACTGAAGATATATATATATATATATATATATATATATATATATGTGTGTGTGTGTGTGTGTGTGTGTATGTGTGTGTGTGTGTGTGTGTGTGTGTGTGTGTGTGTGTGTTCAGATGTGTATATTCACAAAACTGCTTTTTATATATTTACTGGATTTTTTTCTTTCTGCTTGAAATGAAATGGTTGACCGTAATGCTTTGTATATATATTTATATATATTTTCCAGGTTTTTATACTTCAATAGTTTTTTTTTTTTCAAATTCGTTTATTGCTATGTTACAATCCGTTAGTCAAGTCATATCACTTAATAAGTAAGTTGTTTTTCTTTTCGGTTTTTCTTTTCGGTTTTTCTTTTCGGTTTTTAACAGTTATGTCCGCCCTATTTCCTTCAATCTTCCTGTCTGTGAAGATCGTTTAATCCCATTGAATTGTGATGTCTTCTATTTCTGTAGCCAGTGATGGGTGATCTTAATGGCAATATTTATTAACATCTTTTCTAACGTGTTTGCACATTATCCAGTGTAAATATTCCCCCATTCTATTGTGCCGATTTTTATATTCATTTGGCGCAAGTGCAGAACATTCTGCGATTAGATGGTTCAAGGTTTCCTGATATTTGAAAATTATTATCATTATTATTATTTTTTATTATTGTATTGCATTATAATTATTGTGAAACTATATATATATATATATCTCGATGATAGTAAAATTAATTTACATTTTTTTAATCATTTCGCTCCAAGAAAGCTGTTTTACTGCCACTGGTGCGCAAGGGGTTACATAGGAGAAAAGTGATGGGAAAGAGAAACAAGGGTATAGGGGGTGTCGGGAAGTGGGTAAGAGAAGGATGAGAATACTGGTGTGATGAGAGTAAAGTGGACAAAGAAAAAAGCATGAGAGAAAGGATGCGAGTCAGTGAGATAGGAGATGACTATTGATCTTACACTTAAATTCTTGGGGATTGTGGCTACCGAGGGATCGAGTATACGGAAGGGAATTCCACATGCGAAAAAAGAAGCTGATATCAGTAGAAATTGCGGTTACATTTTATTGGTTTCACTGTAAAAGGGTGGGACCTAGTTGCTAATCTCGTAGCTCGAGTAAATTTATATATAGGGGCACCAGTGAGCTAAGTTCATCGGAGCAAAAGCCGTGAAAGTATTTGTAAAAGAGACATAGAGAAGATACATTATGCTGTGAATATATTATATAAGAGCAGAAATGAATAAATTCTGAAGCTTCTTAAACTGTATCACATTTTTGTCATCTTCATCCATTCACACACACGTACCCACGCGTATAAACACACGCAGATGCAAAAACACACACAGGAAACCTAGGTAATACGCACGAGTTCCACTTCCTGTTGCTGAAACCTCAAAAAATGCATGGGTCGTCTGCAAAAAGAACAGATCAACACAGGAAGCCATTAGCCAACCACGAAACTCCAGCAATAGGGAAATCCCCAACCCCAGAGAAAAGTTGTATACATTTTTTTTCCGCAGCAAGTTTGTGTCTTCTCTTTTAAGCGTCGCGGCCAGATATCCGGTTGTTCGTTACCAAATGCCCATCTATGGCCAATAAGCCATGCACTGTGATTCAAAATGCGTAATTTATACATCTTCCACAGGCAAAGTGTCCTCAAATAACGACGTCAATTCTGGCAGTTTTCGATAAATAGTGATTTTTTTTTATTTCTAAACATCTTCCTTCGTAAGATAACAGTGATCCACTAGAAGTAGCTTAGATGTGTCACAATGACGAACACAGGGAGCACCCAGTGAAGAATAATCTCGCTAAAATTATCACATTTAGGCAGTTTCACAGTATTTACATTATTCGGACTATCGTCCTCATCTTTTTTGCAATTTGTACGACGTTTCGGCCGTTGTACGCTCCGGCCTTTTTCAAGAGCTAAACTGAACCCTTTATTACTTTGCCTGGGGAATATGAACTTCATTCCTTGCGTAGTAGTGTCTTTTTTGCTAGTCATGAGTTATCTCCCTCTAACTCTGTAAGTTACTTGTTCACCACTGCCGTAGCCTGATATTGAACTCACAACTCTTTTTTTTTTTTTTTTAATCATATCACCCCAAGCAGGGCGGTGACGCCACTGATGCGCATGGGGCTACTTAAGAGTAGAATGAAGCCGGGAACCACATCCTAAAGAGGAAACGAGGAAACAAGGGATGGGCCTCTTCACCTGTTCAAAAGACGTGGGTGGAGTGTGAACCGGGCGATAGTTAAGTCTATCTACTCGAATTGAGAACAAAAAAAAAAAAGAGAGAAAAGAAAAGAAGTGAAAGAAGATTGGGGAGAAAAAAGAAAAGAAAGCCGGGAATCACATCCTAAAGAGGAAACAAGGGATGAGCCTCGTCACCTGTTCAAAAGACGTGGGTGGAGTGTGAACCGGGCGATAGTAAGTCTTGGGTCAAGTTCCAGGAAGTAACCAATGTCTGTATCAACTGAGCCATGTGTCCTTAAGGGCAAAGATGAGGACAGTAGTCCGAATAATGTAAATACTCTAAATACTACCTCGTCTCAGAAATATAGACAAATACTCAAGCAGTTTAACTTAAAAAATGTATTTATAACAGTGGGGGGATTGAGTTTAAAATTATAAGACAAATAATAGACAAATTATAATAGACAAATTATAATAGACAAATGCGCTTACCTAAAACGAAAATGCAATCATTAAATTGTCATATTTAAAAAATAAATTAAATTTTTAACTATGAACATAAAATATTTAACATGTGTACAAAATATGTGCGTTGTAATGGATATAGACACAGAATAGAAAAATCAGAGAGCGAGTTCGAATTGCTGTCGAAGTCATTTCATTCACTTACGAATATTCTTGGGAATGGTGTTAATCCATCTCTTCTCCCTCCAGCTATAGGCTAAATTGCAGAACAGATTGGGTTCTATAGCCTTGGTTGGCAACCTGTCTACCGTAGAAAATAATGGCAACCTACTGCAAGAAAATTGTTATAGTGAAACACACCTATTCCTCAGATAATGGACTTTCCCTACTATATTAATAAGAGTTTAACACGAAGCTAACTCGAGAAGTTCTTGGGAAGTTCATAGTAGTTCTTAGAAGTTCTAGAGAGATCTTTGGAGTTCTATTGGGGTTCAGTAGAACTACTAGTCAGTTGATATTAGTCGGCAGTTAGCCGAATACTAAGGAGTCAGCTTATAGAGGAAGATTACCAAGTCCCTAATATTTGGGTGCGTTAAGTCGATTAGCAACCGACATGGCACGATTATAATTTTCAGTGCAAAAACTACTCCACAACAAAAATATTCTTAATAGTCATTCATATCCCGAAATAGACATGATCGCTCAAGCCTGTATCACACATGGCATTTAACTGACTGACAAATTACGTAATATGCATACAGATATATGAATATGTGATACGTATTCAATCCTCCATAGCCCAACAATTCAATCAACCAGGACACACATTAGAAAACTGCAAATGTTTACTAATAGACTCCGATTTTAGTTCTACACACTCACACAGAAAGAAAGAAAAATACTGGATTTTAAAATTAAATACATACAGGCTAGGGTTAAATGGGGACTTAGGTGTTTTGAATCTTTATAAATATTTCAATAGTTAAACATTTTTTAGATACATTTAAAAAAATTTTCTTTAAAACAAAATTTATAAGTATTATTAAAGATAGGTTTACGTTTACAAATATTTAAAACAATCTGTCGCTTTCTGCGTCACGTGATGTAAACAATCTCTCGGACGAACGCTCTCGCAAAAACGTTTCTAATTTAAATTTTAAAATCATTTGTTTCTGATGAAAGGCCGAGGACGGTCTGAAATATCAAATATAATAATAGAAATAAATAAATACTGTCAAAAAATACATTTTTAAACATACAAGTTTTTAGTAGCTTTTCCTATATCTAAATATGTGATACGCATTCAATATTATATCTAAATATGTGATACGCATTCAATATTATATCTAAATATGTGATACGCATTCAATATTATATCTAAATATGTGATACGCATTCAATATTATATCTAAATATGTAATACGCATTCAATATTATATCTAAAGATGTCATACGCATTCAATATTATATCTAAATATGTCATACGCATTCAATATTATATCTAAATATGTGATACGTATTCAATATAATATCTAAATATGTGATACGCATTCAATATTATATCTAAATATGTGATACGCATTCAATATTATATCTAAATATGTGATACGCATTCAATATTATATCTAAATATGTGATACACATTCAATATTATATCTAAATATGTGATACGCATTCAATATTATATCTAAGTATGTAATACGCATTCAATATTATATCTAAATATGTGATACGCATTCAATATTATATCTAAATATGTGATACGCATTCAATATTATATCTAAATATGTGATACGCATTCAATATTATATCTAAATATGTGATACACATTCAATATTATATCTAAATATGTGATACGCATTCAATATTATATCTAAATATGTGATACGCATTCAATATTATATCTAAATATGTGATACGCATTCAATATTATATCTAAGTATGTGATACGCATACAATATTATATCTAAATATGTGAAACGCAGTCAATATTATATCTAAATATGTGATACACATTCAATATTATATCTAAATATGTGATACGCATTCAATATTATATCTAAATATGTGATACGCATTCAATATTATATCTAAATATGTGATACGCATTCAATATTATATCTAAATATGTGATACGCATTCAATATTATATCTAAATATGTGATACGCATTCAATATTATATCTAAATATGTGATACGCATTCAATATTATATCTAAGTATGTAATACGCATTCAATATTATATCTAAATATGTGAAACGCATTCAATATTATATCTAAATATGTGATACGCATTCAATATTATATCTAAATATGTGATACGCATTCAAGATTATATCTAAATATGTGTACACATTCAATATTATATCTAAATATGTGATACGCATTCAAGATTATATCTAAATATGTGATACACATTCAATATTATATCTAAATATGTGATACGCATTCAATATTATATCTCAGTATGTAATACGCATTCAATATTATATCTAAATATGTAAGGATAGAGCACAAACATTTTGCCTACTACACTAAGAATTTCTAGTTGAGGAGTGGTCTAACAATATTCGTTATCAAAAGACATAGGGAAAAATCCGCAACTTTTAACATGTTCATGTTATGATTTAATTTTCATGATGTGTAAATAAAATTAACCTCTTCTCCGCTAATTATTTGCTGACGAATTTTGATTTGTTTTTAGTATCGTAATTAAGAAACTGTGTCACCTTAAAAACCTCGAGCGGTGACTTACCTTTATCAGACATATGAGATGATAACTGGACTCGTTTCCAGCTTAGAAGGGTACAAAAAGAATCAAGATCGACGTATAAACACGTATGTAGCTAGTTTTGAATGTTATGTTTTGCAAGTATTTATTTGTGCCTGTAAAATTCCTTGGGAAGAATATATATATACAGTCAGTTAAAGTGCCATACGTGATACTCGCTTGGGCGATCATGTCTCGAAAGAGACATGACTGACTGGGCAGGAGATTATCCCACAGTAGGTTGCCATTGCTTTCTCCGGTAGACTGGTTGCCGACCAAGGCTATAGAACTCAATCTGTCCTGCTATTTAACCCATAACTGGAAGGAAGAGACGGATTAATACCTTTCCCAAGGGTATTTGCGCGTAAGTGAAGACAATGGATTCAACTGGAATTCGAACTCGGCTCCCTAGTTTCTCGTTCCGAGCCGATATCCACCGTACCACAACGCACATCCTATATATGTACACTACGGCCATAATTATTAGGCCACACTAGTTTTTTGAAAAAAATGATGTATTTTTTTACGATCTTAAGTGGATAATTCTAAATGAAAATAGAATGGTTCTTTTGCTATTATTCAGTTAGTTAAGTGCCATACGTGAAACACGATTGGGCGATCATGTCTCGAAAGAGACATGACTGACTGGACAGAAGATTATCCCGCAGTAGGTTGCCATTTGCTTTTTGAAGTAGACTGGTTGCGAGCCAAGGCTATAGAACCCAATCTGTCCTGTTATTTAACCCATAACTGGAGGGAAGAGACGGATTAATACCATTCCCAAGGGTATTTGCGCACAAGTGAATGCAATGAATTCGACTAGAATTCGAACTAGGCTCCCCGATTTCTCGTTCCGAGCCGATATCCACTGCACCACAACGCACATCTTTTGTTATTATTATTTTGTAAAATTTTACAAGGCAAGGAAGCAAAGATGAACTCGTCCGAATCACCCTAAATTTTCTTCATTCTTTCATTGATTGAACTGCAATATAGTTAATTATGAAATATTTATAAATTCATTTGATGCACATATTATTGTGCAGTATTAACAAAAGAACCCTTCTATTTTTAAATAGACTTATTCACTTGGCAATAAATACTAAAAGATTGTATGAAATACATATTTTTTTAAATACTGGGGTGGCCTAATAACTATGGCCGTTAGTGTATGTCTACACCGGGGGAAGGGGTTAAAAAATCCATATGGAAAAAACCGTGCATTATAATTATAATTTTTTCAAAAAATATTTATCCTTTCTGTTATAATAAAAACTGTAGTGTATATATATATATATATATATATATATATATATATATATATCCCTTCTGTCAAGCTCATGGAGAGAGAGAGAGACTAGCGAGGAAGCCTCGGATCTGTCCATTGGGAAGACAATATCGAGGAAGCGTTTACTCAGTGCATTCTCTTTACTACCAGTTCTTAAACTTTACTACCAGTTATGCAAGCTCTTGTCACGTGTTTGTTACGTTACAGTGAATTATTATTTAATTTGTTGCAATAATTATATTGCCGAGTTGTGAAGAATATATATATTTAAATCAGAATCACTATTACCCAATAAATCAATCTAAACTTATTTATAAATGGAATTTTGTCTGTGTGTGTGTATGTGTGTGTGTCTGTGTGTGTGTGTGTCCGTTACCTATAGACTCCGAAACAGTTGAACCGATTTTCTTGAAAATTTGCACAGTTGTACTATAAGGGTCTGCGAGTGTTCTTTGCTAGGTTTTGTGTCGAGGTACCCCCAATAAATATCGAAAATCGATAATCGAAAAAATTGGGTTATAAAAGGAGTGGTCCGATTTTAATCAAATTTGATACACTCATAGACAAAAACATAAGAAACGACATTCAGAAGTTTCAAGGTTGCAGTTCTTACAATAGTGGAGAAAATCGATAATATATATATATATATAAAAGGCAAGATGTTTGTGTGTGTGTCTGTTTATCTGCCTGTATGTCTGTATTTTTTTTCAGCTCTTTTATTTTAGTTTTTGCTTCAGGTTTGGCTCTAATTACGTATAATTGTAGTTCTTAGTCTCAGCCATGATACCATTTACTCATAGGACTTATTTTGTCTTCAAAATTCAGTTTACGATGAAAAAACCTATTTGATATCGATACCAGAAAATCAAAATTTGATTTACATCCATTCATTTTTCTTTCAGTCTACGGTTTCGCTTTAACTAGAAACAACTATTGCTTTTCAGTCTTTCGTGCCAACGTCCTAAGAGTCCCATTCCCATAAAGAAAATACATTAAAAAAGCACTGAACTGCTACGTAATATCAGTGAATGATGGACAATTTCCTCACAGATGGAGAAGAGACATGAAGCAACAGAAAATTTGCTCAACAGAAGGATGGTGATAATATTATGAATCAATCATATGAACAATGACGAAGTTTAAAAAATGTAAACAAAAAGGATGCATTTTATAAAATTTCATAGGCATATAATAAAGAAAGAAGGCTTGGAAAATCTGATATGCACAAGATATGTTTAAGTCAAGCAGGACAGAGAAAAACAACGCATAATCGATTAGCGAGCTTGAGTAATTGGATAACAGAACAAAGTTTAGAAGAGATAACAATACGAAGAAAATTCTTAAGAGCTACAAAGGACGGGAAAATGTGGAGAGCCATGATCGCCAATGTCTTGACTATACGCAGCACATACAAGCAGATATAGTGTTATAAGAATTCAAAAATGATAATGGCTTAGTGATACAAGTCTCACTAAGGAACCTGTAGCTGGTGGGAAGATGGTTGGTTCATGCCTTTTCCAGTGGTATGTGTGCGTAAGGGAATATATCGAACCTGAATAGAATTGGAAAACGGCTCTCTAATTAACCATTCTGAGACATATTCCATTCTACTATCCGCACATCCAAACTTATAGCACCTGGTATTATCAAGCAGTCGCCCATTTAGGTAATGACCAGGATCAAAGTTGCTTAATGTGTTCGTACGGGAAAGGGTGTTTCAACGCTTTTATCATATAGCATTCAGCGTTTTGATTTGAAAAAGATGTAGCGATTCTTATGAAACCGAGTTCAAATCCCGATTGTGTTAGCTACATTCCTTTTTACACAACTATCATTGGGAAAAGTGTTAGAAGCTAGAACCTCTTTCCTGAGGATTCATTTAAATCTTTTCTTTTTAATCATATCACCCCACGAAAGGCGGTACCGCCACAAATGTGCAGAGGGCTACATAAGAAAGTTAAAGTTTTAGGCAGGAGGAGAGTGAAGACAAAGACGAACCAGCTACAGGGGGTGAAAGAGAAAGGGAAAGAGAAGGATGTGAACACAGGAGTGATTACAGTTGCGAAGAGAGACAGAAAGGAAAAGAACAAGATACCCGGTGTAATGTAGAAAGAGGTGGAGTTAAGTGGATAAGAGGTGGGAATTGACATTGCATTTAAATTCCTGGCGGTTGTAGCCGTCAGGAAAGCAAGTATATGGAAGGGAGTTCCACAGGCGGGAAGCGCGAGAAAAGAAGCTGATTGTCGTCAGTCTGCTTGCCCGAGTAAATTCTTGTGAAGGGGACACTAATGGCCTAAGTTCGTCAGAGAAGAAGCCATGAAAATATTTATAGAAGAGAGAGAGGTAAGCTACATGCCGCCGATGAGAAAGTGGTTGGAATCCAGAAGCCAGGTCGGGATCAGTCACATTACAGATTTTCCTTTGGAGCCTGTCGAGAACACTGAGATGAACAGCAGGGGAGCCTGACTAGATATGACAACAGTATTCCATGCACGTTCGGATGGTTGATTTGTATATGTGAAAGATGGATTCAGCCGGAATCTTTTTATTTATTGTTTCCGTTGATTTCCCCTGCTTCTTCTATAGCCCGCCTGCGAGTGTCTCCAAGCCGTCTTTCCTCATTATATGTTTTAGAAATATCAACCGTTTATTCTTTGTCAGCAACAGCCAACCAATAACCTGTGGTTTGCGCACCAGTCCTTCACTGGCACAGCATTAATTGCTATTATTGCCCTGAAAGCAACCACTGATTCAAATTCTTTTATTAGATATATACACGTTTTTTCCCATCTTTCTCTCTGCTTTTTCTCCCCTTCTTTTCTTTTCATCCTTATTTTTCTTTCTTTCTCTACCTAATTTCTTTTGAAGCCTGCACGGCTGTAATGCCCTCACCGACAATCTCTGATGCTTTTAACGCCATATACTCTACTGCTTACAATCATCGCCATCTGTCGGTCTAAGCCTACAAACTCCAAAAGCCAGAGAAAATATAAACATCGCAAAGATATAATTTGACTTAGCCAAAGAAACATGACTTAGTGCACCAGAAATATCAACAACGTCCGGAACTTTCCCCCAAAAGGGTAGCGTGATAGTCAGATCACGGAACGAGATACTCCAAAATTCTGGGCTCAAACCTTGCACAAGAAAAGTGATTAGAGACAATATACACTACCGGCCATAATTAATAAGAGACCCCAGTTTGATTTTTTTTTAAAGAAATGACGTATTTCATACTATTTTTAGTATTTATTGCCAAGTGGATAATTCTATGTGCATTGTAGTGCAGTGGATATCAACTCGGAATGACACATCTGGGAGCCGAGTTCGAATTCCAGTTGAATTCTTTGCATTCACTTACGCACAAATACTCTTGGGAAAGGTATTAGTACGTCTCCTTCCTCCAGTTATGGTCTAAATAATATGACAGATTGTGTTCTATAGCTTTGGCTGGCAACCAATCTACCGCAGAAAGCAATGGCAACCTACTGCGGGAAAATCTGCCCAGTCAGTCATGTCTCTTTCGAGACATGATCGCCCAAGCGTATATCACGTATGGCACTGAACTGACTGACTGGATAATTCTAAATGAAGACAGAATGTATTTTTTTTTTGTTATTATTACTTTGCAAAAATCTTTAAGGCAAGGAAACAAAGATGAATTCGTCCGAATTACTCTAGGTAATTATTAAATATTTATAAATTCATTTGATGCACATGTTATTGTGCAGTATTAACAGACAAACCATTCTATTTTCATTTACAATTATTCATTTGGCAATAAATACTAAAAAAATAGTAGATTTTTTTAAACACTGGGGTGGCTTAATAATTATGGCCGCTTTTGTCCTCATCTTTGTTGCCATTTGTACAATCTTTCGGCCATTATACACCCCTGCCTTCCTCAGGTGTTAGAAATTTCGAATCGAACCCATTATTACAATCACTGGGGTATTTTATTCTCATTCCTTGCGATTAAAAGTCAAGATTTATCTCCCTCTACCCCTGCAACTTACTTGCTCGCCACTGCTGCAGCCTGGTATTGAATTCACACACTAAGTGTCAAGTCAGAAACTAACTACCGTCTATATCCACTGGAATAAGAACAAGAACAACGGAGCGTACAACTGCAGAAAAGTCGAACATATGGTAACGAAGATGAGGACAACAGAATAATGTAAATACCGTAAATACTACCTCATCTCAGAAATATAGACAAATAGAATGATCTATTATTAATCGTCATACAAATGGCAACAAAGATGAGGACAACAGAATAATTTAAATACTGTAAATACTACCTCATCTCAGAAATATAGCCAAATAGAATGATCTATTATTAAACGTCATACAAATGGCAACAAAGATGAGGACAACAGAAAAATGAAAATACCGTAAATACTACCTCATCTCAGAAATATAGACAAATAGAATGATCTATTATTAAACGTCATACAAATGGCAACAAAGATGAGGACAACAGAAAAATGTAAATACCGTAAATACTACCTCATCTCAGAAATATAGACAAATAGAATGATCTATTATTAAACGTCATACAAATGGCAACAAAGATGAGGACAACAGAAAAATGTAAATACCGTAAATACTACCTCATCTCAGAAATATAGACAAATAGAATGATCTATTATTAAACGTCATACAAATGGCAACAAAGATGAGGACAACAGAATAATGTAAATACCGTAAATACTACCTCATCACAGAAATATAGACAAATAGAATGATCTATTATTAAACGTCATACAAATGGCAACAAAGATGAGGATAATAAAATAATGTAAATACCGTAAATACTACCTCATCTCAGAAATATAGACAAATAGAATGATCTATTATTAAACGTCATACAAATGGCAACAAAGATGAGGACAACAGAATAATGTAAATACCGTAAATACTACCTCATCACAGAAATATAGACAAATAGAATGATCTATTATTAAACGTCATACAAATGGCAACAAAGATGAGGACAACAGAATAATGTAAATACCGTAAATACTACCTCATCTCAGAAATATAGACAAATAGAATGATCTATTATTAAACGTCATACAAATGGCAACGAAGATGAGGACAACAGAATAATCTAAATACCGTAAATACTTCCTCATCTCAGAAATATAGACAAATAGAATGATCTATTATTAAACGTCATACAAATGGCAACGAAGATGAGGACAACAGAATAATGTAAATACCGTAAATACTACCTCATCTCAGAAATATAGACAAATAGAATGATCTATTATTAAACGTCATACAAATGGCAACAAAGATGAGGACAACAGAATAATGTAAATACCGTAAATACTACCTCATCTCAGAAATATAGACAAATAGAATGATCTATTATTAATCGTCATACAAATGGCAACAAAGATGAGGACAACAGAATAATGTAAATACCGTAAATACTACCTCATCTCAGAAATATAGACAAATAGAATGATCTATTATTAAACGTCATACAAATGGCAACAAAGATGAGGACAACAGAATAATGTAAATACCGTAAATACTACCTCATCTCAGAAATATAGACAAATAGAATGATCTATTATTAAACGTCATACAAATGGCAACAAAGATGAGGACAACAGAATAATGTAAATACTGTAAATACTACCTCATCTCAGAAATATAGACAATTACTGGCAGGTTTTCATCTGCAAAATTTTTTGTTTTAAGTTTTGTGGAACATCAAAATCTTGATTATGTCAATATTTTCTATTCGAGCTTCATGTTATATATATTTTAGTTATTGCCGCTTTTGAAAGTCCGCATGTTATCTACTCGCTGTTATATTGTGATCCTGTAGAAGGATAATTCCCACCTCAACGTACATCCAATCGTCTGGTCGAAACCGTCTTGAAGCGTTGATCCGAGAAAGCGCTGTTTTGCAGCTGACAGTGTGGATATTTCGGAACGACGTCAACGCCATGCATGACATATAAAAGTCTCAATCTGACGAGTCTATTTAAGAACAGGACTCAAGTTTTTAGGTTTTTCATTTGTAGCAATTTGAGTTGACCATGCATTCAGTTTTCTTATAGTTTATGATTACTCCTTTCTTCTCGTTTTCTTTCGCTACATTCTAGAGGAAGTTTTGTAGATTCTTTCCGTGTCTGCCATCAGCACTGTGTCATTTCCATATTTTATATTAAGATTGTATGCACCAATGAATAATCTTGACAGGAGTTCTAGTTCTCTTGAAATTGTTTCGGTGTAAAGATTGTATAAACCTAGTGGGAAGACACATTCTTGTTTTTACATCACTTCCTGTTCGTGTATATCTGCTAAACTCATTTCCTGTCCGTATGCAAGTGGTTGGCTGCCAGTGTAAGTTTTTGATAAGTCCCTCCAGTCATTCGCTGAAAAGACAGCATTTAGTAATGAAAAAAGCCACAAACTTAACGAAAGTCAAGTTTTATCGACAAAATGTTCATGTTGTTATTTAGAAGAAAGACCAAAGTATTTTTGAATTATTTTTTTTGAAAACCTTTTAATCCTTTCTAAAAGGTCCGAAATTTTGATTAAAATACTTGTTTTGTTTACGTCATCGTCTACTCCAAAGATTATTAACATTGATTTTTTTTGCGCGGTTTACCTGTAGAAAACACATTAATTTGGAAATTCTTGAAAAAAAAAAAATTGTCCGATTTTAATGAAATTTTCAAGACTTATTCACAAATTAATGAAATTATTTTTAATTTTGATTTTTAGAAAATATTGGTAATTTTTTTTAATGTGTTACCCCCCTCCCACCATCACCACACACTTAATTTAATGAAATTTTGCACATAATATTTTTGTTCCCTGACAATTGTTTTGTTAGAAGTAGGAGTCATTGGAGATTGTAAATCCCTTACTTTTTTTTTAATTAGTGCCAAATTAAATGAAAATCTTCTCTGAATTAAAAAATAATAAATCCAATAAAACTATGACAGTACTTAATTAGAAAAGCTTCTAATTGCTTTTGTAAATAAGTAATATTAAAGACAATTATCTGAAGAAATAAATTTTTGATGAATAATGAATTTTTACAGATTTTTTTCAATTTTTTTACATTTTAATTTTAATAATTTAATAGTTTAAAATCCTGTAAAATTTTATTTTTGTTCGTTTCCTCGAGTTTATATAATAACTGAGTGGAAACGAAATTTACAAGTCTGAAATTGCAAAAATTATTAAACGTAGAGGTGCCGAAATATTTTTAAAATAATTTTTATTTACTTAATACGTTCCTTATTTTCATGTATGTTTGACTAAAACTGCCATTATTATAAAAAAAAGGTTACGTAATTTAAGAGTTTTGTTTCTTCCCTTAGATTTATGAAAATTGCTTTTATGTTCATGCGTAGAAAGCTGTTATCGCATCGTGATTCAACAATCCGTCAAACATTCGATCAGATGAATACGACCAATCGTTAATAATTGGTTGTATATTAATTTTTATGCTATAAGTAAGCAATATTTCTTTAAAATCAGATTTATTTAACTTTCAACTTTCGAATTTTACTAAAATAAAGTGTCAGGAATCTTTTGAAATATTTTAAAAATCGATGAATCTTTGTTAGTTTACAAATTTCTTAAAATTAAGAATGGCGTCTTTTAAGAAAACTTTAAGAAATCAAAATTAAATGTTATCTTCCAATCTACGTAATTTCTACCTGAAATACATCAGAATTTTTTATTTAATGGAAGTAATAAATTTAATTATTATGCTTTTAATTAAATGTAAAATGAAATCTTCAAGAATGTTTATTTTCATTTCAAAAATTGTATACCAGGTCTGGACGACAAAGTGAAACTCGCTGCAGTACTGGAAAGGGACCTCCAATCCGTAGTGGCCTGGGGTAGGAAATGGCTGGTAAATTTCAATGCTTCTAAAACAAAGCTGTTATCAGCTAACCACCATAGACAATCGCATCTACCTCCCATTAGCATGGGACAGGCTAGCCTCCCAGAGAGTAAAATACTACACCTCCTTGGCCTTACACTTTCGGCGGACCTCAAATGGAATGACTATATTGAATCCACTGCCAAATCTGCTGCTATGAAAGTCGGCTCCCTGTGCAGGGCCCGGAAGTTTTTCCCACCTGAATCTATTCTGCACATATACAAATCTATCATCTGCCCGTGTATTGAATATTGCTGCCATATCTGGTCGGATGCCCCTGCTGCTCTCCTTGGGCTTCTTGACAAAATACAAAGGACGATCTGTAACGTGGTTGATACTGACTTGGCAGACAGGCTGCAGCCGCTCTCACACCGGCGTGATGTGGCTTACCTGTGCCTCTTCTACAAGTACTTTCATGGCTTCTGCTCCGATGAGCTTAGATCACTGGTGCCGCCTAAGCACGAATTTACACGAGATACTAGATTAGCAACTAGGTCCCACCCTTTCACAGTTAAACAAATAAGATGTAACCGTAATTTCTACTCCAACAGCTTCTTTTCTTGCGCTTCCCGCCTGTGGAACTCCCTTCCACAAGTCTGCTTTCTCGACAGTTACAATCTCCAGGTGTTTAAATGTAGGGTCAATAGACACCTCCTATCACACTAACTCCCAACTATTCTCAGAACACTCTCATCTACCCAACCCTCATTCTCGGTATCCTTACCCGCCTATCACCCACCCTCTGACATTTCCTATATTTACTCATCCTTTCTCCACTCTACGTAGCCCCCTGCGCAGTAGTGGCAGTGACATGCCTTGCTCGGGGTGAAACGCTTATAAAAAAAAAAGGTATTGAAAATTTATGCCGAAAATGTGGAGGTACCTAGTTGATTATTCTGATATATTTCCCAAAGATGTCAAGGTTACTGAATAGCTTCTACAGATCTTTGTGGCGTACTGTGTCGAACGCCTTGCATTATCATTTGTTAATTAGTGGTGCTCCAAGTTCTACATTCTGAATTAACTTGTACTGAGAACATGAAACAAAATCGGTAGTGGTATGTGTGGTTTGCATGCTATTAGGCCCCGGGGTGGAAGGTGAGGAGAATTATCCCTTTGAACACTTCCAACTAGTGTTCTTCTTTCGATGTCAAAAAGAGGAACCAATTCAAACGAATGTTCAGCTTTTATGTCTGACAGCCCGCAAGGTGTATAATATTTAAAACGGCAAAGGTTAAAAGTCGGTGTAATGACCATGACAAATACAATGGCAGCATGAAAAATAAATAAATAAATAAAACATAGATAAACAAGAACAGGCTGTCATCTGAAATAACAATAGAGTTAGATCAACAGACAGACGTCTGTTGGAACAAAGGTTTCACTGATAATGTTACTTTCAGTTTTGTAAACGGAATTTTGAAAAATACAAGAAGAAAGAGAAGACACTTTATACAGGGCGTCCATAAAATTCGTGTGCACTTTAAAACACTTATAACTTTATTCGTACTTGCGACAGAAATTTTTTAATCGTATCACCCCGATCAAGGTGGTAACGCCACTGATATGCAGGGGGATACGTAATAGTGAAAAGATCGGAAACCATATCCTAAACAGGGAACAAGGGAGGAGCCTCTTAACCTGTTCAATAGACATGGGTGGAGTGTGAACCGGGCGATAGAAAGATCTATCTACTCCAACTGAAAAAGAAAAACAAAAAAAAAAAACAAAGTGAGAAGATTGGAAAAGAGAAAGCCGGAAACGACATCCTAAACAGGGAACAAGGGATGAGCCTCTTAACCTGTTCAATAGACATGGGTGGAGTGTGAACCGGTGATAGATAGATCTATCTACTCCAAATGAAAAAACAAAACAAAACAAAAAACAAAGTGAGAAGATTGGAAAAGAGAAAGCCGGAAACGACATCCTAAACAGGGAACAAGGGATGGGCCTCTTAACCTGTTCAATAGACATGCGTGGAGTGTGAACCGGGCGATAAAAAGGATTAGAAAGAAGTAAATCTATATTTTTTAAAGTTTTATTGAAATTTTATTTAAGTTTCCACATGTCCTCCATCATTGGCAATACAAAGGGTAATACGATTTTGCAGTTCACGGAAAATATTTGCCAACTGATTTACAGTAATGCCTGAAATCACATAAGTCATTTTAGCTTTCAAATCTTCTAATGAACTAGGTTTGGTTGTATACATAATTGTTTTCACATGAAAAAAATCTAATGGAGTCAAATCTGGCGAACGTGGAGGCCAATAAAATGGTCCACCCCTTCCGGTCCATCTGTTAGGAAATTCCTGATTTAGAAACTGTCTAACAGAACCACATCGCAAATTTTCGAACTGCGTTTGTTATTTTTGGTAACAATTGCCGTTGCATAGCGGAGTTTTGCGTCAACACAAAATAAAATCGTCGCGGATGGTGGATGTTATTGTGTTACCGTCTTAATAACCTCTCTGAAGATGGCTCAAGTGAGTCGAAAGCTTAGAACCAAATTAAGAAAAAAAAATATCCAAATGTTGGAGAATTTTTGTCTTTATTTTCAACTGAAATTAAATCCAGAATACGACGTTTAGAACGGCTCATGATTAAACATAATAGACATTGTCTCTTATATTTAACAGTATATATCTATCTATCTATCTATCTATCTATCTATCTATCTATATATATATATATATATATATTGGGTGGCCATAAAGTCTTTTTACAATTTAAAAAAAATATTACAAAGGCAATTGATGAGATATCTTAATCAGATTTTTTCGATGTCCTCAAGAGTTATCAAAGTTTTTATTCCTATTACGTTTGTGTATTTCAAGTATCATGTTGATGAAAGAGGTACTTTTAAATGAATCCCTAAAGAATTGCTACTCCTCAAGGAAACGAGAGTCATTTTTATTGAAACAAAACAAAAAAAAAATACTCAGAGTCAGCAAAACTACAGAACAAAGTGTGAAAAAGATCCTCCGTCACGAACTTTAATTTGTGCATGACACAAAAAAATTTATGGAGTAAAGGACATTATTGGATAAAGGAAAAATCAGTAATCCGTTTGATTTGCTTCGTGCATCTAATGGTGTCTATAGCTAGGTGAATTAAATTAGAAAAAACTTCAATATTTATTATTCATTTTGAAAAAATACCACATATTTCTCTGTTCATTTGCCTTTGCAATAATCGTTAAGCTATTATCAATACCGATGTCGTTCAGCATCTCACGGCCCACGGGCTCCTATCAGACAAACAGTATGGCTTCCGCTTCACCAGGTCTACTGCTGATATGCTAACGACCATCACCGAGTATATATACCAGGCTCTCGACAAGAATGGTGAAGCCCGAACGGTCGCCCTGGATATCTCTAAAGAATTCGACAGCGTATGGCATAACGGCCTTCTACGGAAACTGCGAAGCTACGGCATTACTGGACTTTTGTTGGACTTAATCCAGTCATTCCTCTCCAACCGCACGCTGAAGGTGGTTTTAAACGGACATGTCTCCCAAAACTACCCTACAACCGCGGGTGTCCCCCAAGGCTCTATCCTAGGTCCTACGCTCTTTCTAATCTACATCAATGATCTCCCCGATATCACAGTATACGCTCGCCTCGATCAAAAATCTGATGTTGATGATAAGGCAAACCTCGCGGCTGAGCTTGAAAAGGACCCCCAATCCGTGGTGGATTGGGGTAGGAAATGGCTCGTAAAATTCAATTCTTCCAAAACGAAGCTGCTGTCAATTAACCACCACAGACGACCGCACCTCCCTCCCATTAGCATGGAACAGGCATAAAACACTACGCCTCCTTGGCCTGACACTCTCAGCGGACCTCAAGTGGAATGACTACGACGAATCCATTGCTAAATCCGCTGCCATGAAAGTTGGCTCTCTGTGCAGGGCCCGGAAATTCTTTCCGCCTGAAACTATCTTGCACTTATACAAATCTACCATCCGCCCGTGTTTTGAATACTGTTGCCACATCTGGTCGGGTGCCCCTTCTATTCTCTTCGGGCTTCTTGACAAAATACAGCGAAGAATCTGTAATGTGGTTGATACCGACTTAGCTGACCGCCTGCAGTCACTCTCTCACCGGCGTGACGTGGCTTCCCTGTGCCTCTTCTATAAATACTTTCATGGCTTCTGCTCTGATGAACTTAAATCACTGATGCCCCCTAGGTGTGAGTTCGCACGAGATACTAGATTGGCAATTAGGTCCCACCCTTTTACAGTGAAACCGATGAAATGTAACCGCAATTTCTACTCCAACAGCTTCTTTTCTCGCACTTCCCGCCTGTGGAATTCCCTTCCGCATGCTTGTTTCCGCCGACGGCTATAACCTGCCACTATAGCGCAGGGGGTTACACAGGGCGATAGACGAGTTAGGATGTACATAGGGGGAGAGTTGGGGAGAATGGGAAGGTTAGTGTGTTAGGAGGTGTCTATTGACCTTACATTTAAACTCCTTGAGATTGTAGCCGTCGGGGAAGCAGTCTTGTGGAAGGGAATTCCACAGTCGGGAAGTGCGGTTGCATTTTATTGGTTTCACTGTAAAAGGGTGGGATCTAGTTGCTAATCTAGTATCTAGTGCAAATTCGAACCTAGGAGGCACCAGTGATCTAAGTTCATCGGAGCAGAAGCCGTGAAAGTATTTATAGAAGAGACACAGAGAAGCCACGTCGCGCCGGTGAGAGAGAGACAGCAGGTGGTCTGCTAAGTCGGTATCGATCACATTACAGACCCTCCGCTGTACCTTGTCGAGAAGCCCAAGGAGAATAGCAGGGGCTCCCGACCAGATATGGCAACAGTATTCAATGCACGGGCGGGTGGGAGATTTATAAATGTGCAGCATAAATTCAGACGGAAAAAACCTCCGGGCCCTGCACAGAGAACCGACTTTCATAGCAGCGGATTTAGCAATGGATTCGATATAGTCATTCCACTTGAGGTCCGCTGAAAGTGTGAGACCAAGGAGGTGTAGTGTTTTACTCTCTGGGGAGGCAAGCCTGGTCCATGCTAATATGAGGTAGGTGCGATTGTCTATGATGATTAATTGATAGTAGCTTCGTTTTAGAAGCATTAACATTTACGAGCCATTTCTTACCCCAGTCCACTACGGATTGGAGGTCCTTTACAAGCTCGGCTGCAAGGTTAGCTTTGTCGCCCACACCAGATTTTTGATCGAGGCGAGAATAAACTGTGGTGTCATCGGCGTACATACCTACTTGGGATCTTATGGTATCAGGGAGACCATTTATCATTAATTAATAATGTAGATCAGAAAGAGCGTAGAACCTTGGATATAGCCTTGAGGGACTCCCCTGTGCGTATGGTAGTTCTGGGAGGCATGTCCGTTTAATACCACTTTCAATGTTCGATTAGATAGGAATGACTGGATTAGTTCAAACAATTGTCCAGCTATACCATAGCTCCGCAGTTTCCATAGAAGGCCAGCATACCAAACTCTGTCGAATGCTTTAGAGATATCCAAGGCAACGGTTCGGGCTTTACCATTCCTGTCGAGTGCCTGATATATGTACTCGGTGATTGTCGTTAGCATATCAGCAGTAGACCTGGTGAAGCGGAAGCCATATTGTTTGTATGAGAGGAGCCCGTGGACAGTGAGATGCTGATCGACTTCGGCGTTGATAATGACTTCGAACACTTTGCCAAAGATCGGAAGAAGGCTGATAGGTCGGTAATTTGCGGGGTCCGGGGGTTCTCCAGTGTTTTTAAATATAGGAACTGCAGAGGGAGATTTCCAACAGGCAGGAAAGCAGGAAGCAGATAGGCAGAAGTTGTAGAGCTTAGAAATTACAGAGGAAAGTTCAGGGGCACATTTCTTTAAGACTATGATTCGGATTCCGTCCCCTCCGCTCGCTTTGTGAGGGTCAAGTTTCGAGATTATCTTAGAGACAAGCGAGGGTGTCATGTGGACGTCATTCAGTTCAGCATCAGTTCTAGGTGGGAAGTCGGGAGTAGAAACTCCAGACGAGTCCAGAAGCATTCAAAGCATTCATCCTTGTCCGCTGGGGAGGTGAGGACCTCAAATTTGTTTATTAGTGGGGTTATTGTGGACTTGCTCTTGTTAAGTACTCTTATAAATAAGTTTATATATATATATATATATATCAGTTGGAAATGAGTTATTCCCACCACCTAGGTTTCAACCTTTCGGCATCTTCAGGAGATTTACAATAACTGATTTTTCAAACGCTCGAACAGAATTTTTTTTAAGAACGCGAGACTAGAATTTTCAAACAACCGATAAATATCCAAAATCACGCGGAGTTATTCTATTTCTTCCAACATTTTCATCCATTAGTAATTTTTTTCTTTCTGGGAACAACAGCCAATTTTGTTCTTGGCATAATCTGCAGACTTTATCACCGTTTTATGGTTTGGCTTCTTTTACTATGCTCCAAATCATATCAGATCTTTTCCATATTTCAATTTTAATTTCCACACGTGGCTAACAAGTTTGGTACAATGGTTGAATTTTTTCAGTTTTAAATGTAGACTTGTGGTTATTCC
>JBBBDQ010000423.1:195000-245000 GCA_037127315.1 Ascarosepion bandense | reverse complement strand
GTCCTTTCAGGGCGTAGGCGATCATGGCTTTCCACATCTCCCTGTCCCTGGTGGCTCTTAGCACACTTTCTCCTGTCACACCAAGCAACCCTCGTTCCGTCATCAACCTGATCAGGTCCTTCAAATATGTTATCCGTTACTTCCCCCTGCCTCTTTTTCCCTCTATCTGTCCTGTTAGAATCAGGTTCTCCAAGCCCTCCTTCCTCATTGCATGTCTCAAGAACTTCAGCTGTCTCTTCCTGATGCTCAGTCTTAATTTCCTTTTTGTTTCCATCCTTTCCAAAACCTCATTAAAGCTCCATGTGTGTGTGTGTGTGTGTGCGTGTGTGTGTTGAAGTGTTACACATGTATGAGAAACATGGCAGTGAATGTTGGACAATATTTTCGAAGATGAAGGAAAAACTTGTAGCAGCTGAAATGTGGTTCTACAGAAGAATGCTGCAAATATCATGGATCCATGATATTTGCAGCATTTCTAATGTACCCGGTCTTTGCGCTGAGAGGGAGGGCTGATTGGTAATGGACATATTTTGGACCACCCTGTATTAAAAGAAGTGTTCAATATATTTATTGTAGAACTTTTGAATATTCTTCATTTGTAAACGAATTATATCCGCAACCTATTGCGATTTGCAATAACTGATTTTACCATTTTTCAAACGCTCGAACAGGGATTTTGTATTATAAAAAGAAGATGGTCAGTACGTTAAGTGCCATACGTGATACATGCTTGGGCGATCATGTCTCGAAAGAGACATGACTAACTGGGCATGAAATTATCCCGCGTGAGGTTGCCATTGCTTTCTGCGGTAGACTGGTTGTCAACTAAGACTATAGAACCCAATCTGTCCTGTTATTTAACCCATAACTGGAGGGTAGAGACGGAGTAATACCTTTCCCAAGGGTATTTGCGCGTAAGTGATACAAGGAATTCAACTGAAATTTGAAAGTTTCATGAAAGATTTTCAAGAAATATTCTTGTTCTTTTATGTACCTTGTACCTTCAGGTCGTAGGCGATCATGTCCTTCCACGTCTCCCTATCCCTGGTGGCTCTTAGCACGCTTTCTTCTGTAACGTCACTCAGCTCCCGTTCTGTCATCCACCTGCTCAGGCCTTTTAAATATATTATCCGGTGCTTTCCTATCTGGCCTGTTAGTATCAGGTTCTCCAAGCCCTTTTTCCTCATTGCATGTCCCAGGAACTTTAGTTGTCTCTTCTTGATGCTTAATATTATTTTCCTTTTCGTTTCCATCATTTTCAAGACCTCGTGATTGCTCACATGCTCGGTCCACGATATTTGCAACATCCTTCTGCAGAACCACATTTCAGCTGCTTCAAGTTCTCCCTTCATCTTTGTTGATATTGTCCAACATTAGCTGGCATATTGAAGAACTGACATCACATAGCAATCCAGTACTCTCTTCTTTGTTTCTAGTGAAAGTTTCCTGTGTCTTAATACTTTACTCAGCTTCTGAAACGCGTCTTTCGCCCCGCCAATTCGCCTTTAGATCTCTGTGTCGCACTTTCTGTCTTCAGTTAGAACACATCCCAGATATTTGAATTTTCGCACCTACTTGATTTTAATACCCCCCACCTGTATTTGGTACTATAGGCTGCTCTTTTTGCTGATGACCACGCATTCGGGTTTCTTGCAGTTTATTTGTAATCCCTTCTCTTCAGCTGTCTTCTGTAGGAGGTCCTGCAGTTTCTTTTTCGTGTCTGCAATCAACACTGTGTCGTCTGCGTATCTTATGTTGTTCAGATTGTGACCTCCGATGTCAAATCCTGGCATAACATCTAGCGTCCTCAAAATATTCTCACTGTACAAGTTAAATAAATCCGGTGAAAGTACACATCCCTGTCTTATGCCTCTTTCTATCTTTGTATAACTGCTAAACTCGATACCTGTCCATATGCAGGTAGTTTTCTGCCGGTAGATGTTTTTAATTACCCTAATGTCTTTCCCAAATATATCGAACCTGCTGAGCATCTCCATGAATTCTTTGTGGCGTTTTTTGTAGAACGCTTTTGCATAGTCAATAAAACACAGGTATAAGTCCTTCTTCATTTGTATTACCCTTTCAGAGAGCCTCCTAATCATAAATATAGCGTTCCTTGTCCCAGTGTCTATTCTTGTCCTATCTCCGGCCTGATTCTACTTCTTGCTCTATTCATCAGTATTCGGACGATCAGTTTTGTAATGTGACTCATTAAACTGATAGTTCGGTGTAGTTCACACTCGTTTGCCCCTGGCTTCTTAGGCAATGCTATTAAAATGGATTTGCATAAGTCGCCTCGCATTATACCACTATTAAAAATTTCATTTATTATTTCCGTAATTTTTTCTATGCCGAATTCTTCCAGGGCTAACAGCAGCTCTATTACAATGCCGTCTGGACCGGCTGCTTTGTTTCTATTCAGTTTGGCCATTGCAGCTTCCACTTCGGACTTTAATATTTCCGGTCCGTCCTCATATTTGCGTATTATCAGTTGCTCTCTCTTGTCGTGGAAAAGATCCTCTATATATTCTTCCCATTGCTTGAGTATTTCCTTTTTCTCCAGTATTATCGTTCCATTCGTGGCTTTTATACATCCTGTTGAAGAGCAGGCTATTTGTCCTGTCAGTTCTCTTATCTCTTTATGCATGTCTGCTTTATTAGTTCTGCTCAGTCGCTCTACCTCAATATTTATTTGCATAAAAATACAAATTATGGCACAAGGCCGAAAAGAGGAGGGGTAGAGGGTGGTACTCACTTAACTATCCCATACCTAGCTAAACATTATCACGACCCATTCACGCAGTCTCTCTACCTCTGCGCATTTGTCGTTGAGCCCTGGTACCCGCTTTTTATATCATTCCAAAACGGCCAAAATTTGTATGTGTGCAAATATCGTCTCGTTTTGGACGAGATAAGCACGCATAAATTGTGTCTTCAACAGCGGTCATCTTTTTTTTTTTTTTTTTGCTATTTTGTTAATTTATGTCTTACAGGCAAGACATAAAAAGGTTGAGGTGATACATACCGAGCAAAAGCGAGGGACCGGATTTTTGCTCTCTAACGACCAGAAAGCAAATGACCAAAAGTCGTCTCTGCGCAGGGGAATTTGCGCAGATATTCCGGTTGAAAAATAAAAATTAATCAAATATCAAATTTCCATTTTGCGAGCCTACGCGAATTTTATTTATCAACCAATGGGAAGCCCAGAATCAAATACAAGTGTGAAATCCCAAACGAGCTGCTTTTGATCCAAAAAGCAGGTATAAAAACCGAGACAGAAAGCACCCAGCAGACAGACAGACACCAAGGAAAAGAGTGTAATCAATATCCGCTTGACTTAAGTCAAGCGGCTTCTACGTTCGCCTCCCTTCACCCCTGCTTACTTTCTTCCCTGTCTCAAAATTACTTACTGATCTAAGGAGCGACTACATCAAAGACATTCCTTACTCACGACGCTCCCAAATTCCTGAGCCTTAAATCTCTTTCAGCTTATTATTTGCCATGAACATTTTAACCTACGTTGGCCTTATAATCATGTTATTACATTAATTGTAAAAACATTAATTGACATGTGTATATATATAAGAATGTTATTTTTCTACTCAAATTGCTTTTCTTGCTTTTATAAATCATTTCATGACTTATAGTGGGCTATCTACCACAAGGCTAAATTTCGTCAACCTGCAACAGTATACAATTACCCTTCACTAGAACGGACTCTCACTACAACTAGAAAAAGGAATAGTTAAGATACCCACTATAAATTGGTGACCCCGACGTGATTCGAACACGCAGCCTTCTGACTCCATGTCATGTCTTTCGTTACAGATGTTTTGACGAACGCTCGACTGGAACTTTCAAAGAACCGAAAAAATTTCAAAATTAGTGAGGATTTATTTAATGATCTTAGAACACTTTCATCTTTATTTGTATGACCCGAGTAAGTATTTATTGGTATGATTACATTTGGACATAATTTCTGATCTTTCGTTAAGTAGTCTTTTTTCTGGGAACAACCTAATAGCTTATTATTATTTCTCCAGACACAATTTGATTTCTTTACAAATTTGGCCTGATTAAGAACACTGTAGGACATGTAAATTCTTGAATTATATTGATTCTCTGTAATTTATATCTTCTAAGTGAATTTTTTGTAATAGATATATAATTTAATACGTAATTTCCGTTGATTTAAATTTTTAAAAAAATCTATTATCTATTACACAAAATTTAAAACCTCTAACCTCATCGTCAAAAATGACAATCCTCAATATTAGCCAACAGCGCTTAGGAAAATGAAACATTTGGACAATAGTTTTTTCCCCTTTTTAAAAAAAAAATATCCAGCCCCGATAAGTGAAGAGATCATAACGGTTTCTTCACAAAACTTTAAAGTCGTCATGTACCTGCTCAGTTAAAGTGACAACTTTTCGTATTACTCCACCCACGTCTATTGAACAGGTGTAGAGGCTCATCCCTTGTTCCCTGTTTAGGATGTGGTTTCTGGCTTTCTCTTTTCCTATCCTTTCACTTTTCTTTTTTTGCTAATTTTTTTTTCTCTTTCAATTGGAGTAGATAGACTAAACTATCGCCCGGTTCACCTCCACCCACGTCTATTGAACAGGTGTAGAGGCTCATCCCTTGTTCCCTGTTTAAGACGTGGTTTCTGGCTTTCTTTTTTTCAATCTCTTCACTTTTACGTAGCCCCATGCCTTGTTCGGGGTGATATGATTAATATATATATATATATATATATATATATATATATATATATATATATATATTACAATCACATAAAAACCATTACAATAACCTAGAAGCAGGCATATATAAAAAACTGTCAAAACCGTTCCTTACAATATATTAGAGAAACATGCAGAAATTTAAAAAAAAGCTCATCTTTTCAACGCAAACGAGACCTCATAAATAACAATTTCAGAAATGCACTGGTCAGGCACAGAAATAAATTCGGCCACATTTTGAAACTAAAATATGACATACCTATCAAAAGAGAAAATAATTTGCTTAGAAAGAAAATCCTCGAGAGTGTCGCCATCAAATATCCCTGAAAATATTAATCTACCCACCAGTTTATCACAATCTTACCATTTCCTAAACAGAACCAATATTTTCCCAAGCCAACATTAGCTACAAGCATATCAAAAATCAAAGAAAAACAGTTAATTTCCATCATTTCAACATAGGATGAAAAAGTTCACATCGTGTATGAAATATGACGTTTTTTTAAATGTTTAACAGTTTCAGTTGAACTTATGAACATTTTATGAGCGTTTTCTGTTTTAAGTTACTAACAACGTTTTTGTTTATAGATCCTTTATTTAAAATAAAATTAATTTCATTTCTTTGCTTTGATAAAGTCCGTCAGTCGACCAAACTCCTATACGAAATTATAGTTTTCCTCTTGTCTTCTTTGTAATCTTAATATTTCTTTCTTCACATTATAATTCAGAATTGTTACACACACACACACACACACATTTAATTTATATGTTTGAACATTAGTTTTAATCGATACTCGTATTTGAGTAGATATGTAGCGGCCTAACTACTTTTTTTTATTTGTTATGTAATAATGTTAGCTTCTCAATTCAATGTGTACCAAAAAGTGAACAAACAAGACATAGGTAGACAATATTTTAATTATAACAATAATCGGTTAAAGGGAGAGAACTTATTTATACCCTTTTAATAATTAACTGGAGATGTATGAAACACTTTTTTGTATGTGTTTAAGAAAATAATTTAAACAGTTCAAAGATGATGAGTTGGTAAAATAGTTTGTAATTTGTTCCAGTTTCAAGTGATGAGTTGGAAAATAGTCTGTATGTCCAAATAATTGAAATAGCACAAAATGATGAGTTGGAAGAATAAACAGCAAGCAAGGTGTGTGTGAAAGAATGTTAAAAAATACTTGCGTTTAAGTCGATAAGTTGAAGTAATATAATTATTTACCAGGAGAAAAATATTGGATGCAAAAGGTTGTTATTGCACAGTTTGAATATTTAATTTAGTTTCTCAGGCAGGTAAAAAAATATGAATCCGGCTTATTTTCTTTTTTACAAGTAGGCGAAAATATATATGCCTTAAAAGAAAAGTGGTTTTCTTTTTAACGAGTAGGCGAAAATATATATGCCTTAAAAGATAAATAAGCTGGAAACAATAGGTCTGGTAGCTTCAAAATCTTCTTTCCAACTGGAGCTTCAAGAGCGGGAAGATTCCCGCTTTTTCGAAAGAGAGGCAAAATGCTGCTGCTGATGCAGAACGAACCAATGAAAAGTTTGGTTACAAAAAGAAGATGGTTTGATTTATTTTACAATTTTCTTTCTCGAACTTTTTATAAATATAGGTGATACGAGGGTATCGTAGAGAGCTCGACAGATATTCTGTTTTTAATCAAACAGTATATAGATTGTGGAAACATTTGTGGTCAAGCGGTCTAAGACGCACCAGATAAATTAGTGACTTCTACTATGTTGTCAGGGATCGCAGGTTCAAATAATCAGCCCGGTAGAAATAAATATATAAATATACTGTTTGATTAAAAACAGAATATCTACTCAAATACGAGTATCGATTAAAAATAATGTTCAAACAAATAAATTAAGTATATCGGTTGATGAAACAATTTCATTAATCTTCAGGTCTTTCCGAAACATTGTATGTTTATATATATGTTACGAAATTTTTACGGAAAGTTACGATATGGTATTATCCGACATATTTATTCAAATTTATTTGTTTGAATAATTACATATATATATATATATATATATATATATATATATATATATATATATATGTCTTTGTGTTTGTTTGTCTTTAATATATTACCTTGAACGGCGATGGACCAGTGTATTTAATTGACAGATACATCCCGCCGTAGTTAAAGTCAACATAGCAATGGCCGGAAAAGCAATGCGTGGGTGTAAGTTGTGATCAATGAAGAACAAGCATTGCGTTGGTGAAGAGGCATGGCCATGTAGGTCGCGTGGGAGTTTTAAAGCTATAAAATGTCTAGAATTTTGGCTAAAGAGAATCCCTGTTGGCTTTCTATTCTCGACTGCTCCTTTGTGTGCCCGAACTCTTCCCGACGGCTCTCCTGTTCCACAAAAGTGTCAACATCGAAGAATAAAAATACAAGATTCTATTTTTATATATATATCTTCTTCGTGTTTTCCAGCAGTAGTATATAACATAGGTGGGTGTGTACTCGAAAAAATTAGAAACAAATAGTAAATGCTTATAATCTAATATTTTTCACTTTCTTTAGGCTTCATAAGTTATTATTCAGTCAGTTAAGTACCATACATGATACACGCTAGGGCGATCATGTCTCGAAAGAGACATGACTGATTGGGCAGAAGATTATTCCACAGTAGGTTGTCATAGCTTTCTGCGGTAGACTGGTTGCCAGCCAAGGCTATAGAACCCAATCTGTCCTATTATTTAATTCATAACTGGAGGGAAGAGACGGGTTAATACCTTGAAAGTGAATGCAAGGAATTCAACTGGAATTTAAACTCGTCACCTCAGGACAGATTGGGTTCTATAGCTTTGGCTGGCAACCAGTCTACCGCAGAAAACAATGGCAACCTACAGCGGGATAATCTTCTGCCCAGTCAGTCATGCCTCCTTCGAGAAATGATCGCCTAAGCGTGTATCACATATGACACTTAACTGAGTGAATATAATAGTTGGAATCATGATTATGGCTTCTACTGGCCATAAAGTAGGGTATCATTTTTATATTCTTATGAACTAATAAACAGATCCCCCACTTATTACTAATTAATAATATAATTCACCTTTCCCCCCCTCTACCTATGAGTCAAATAATAGGACAGACTGGGTTCTATAGCCTTGGCTGGCAACTAGTCGACCGCAGAAAGTAATGGCAAACTACTGCGGGATAATCCTCTGCCCAGTCAGTCATGTCTCGAAAGAGACATGATCGCCCAAGCGTGTATCACGTATGGCACTTAACTGACTAAAGTTATTATTCTAGAATTCATTTCCTAAGAATTCTGATGATGCTTAAGTCAAAGTGAAATATGTTAAGTTTTTAAACCTATTTATTTGCTCTTTATTCTGTCATTCTGTCGGATTTGAATTCATATTTGATTCAAATTCGTATATTTCTGTTTGTGTGTGAGAAGTGAAAGAGAGATAGAGAATGACGAATATAGTGAGAAAAAAAGGAACGAGAAAAAGAGAAAATGAGCAAAATAAAAAACAACGTGTGACCGAATAGAGATAGAAAGAAAAAGGGGAGAAAGAGAAAGAAAAGGAGAACAATAGAGAGGGAGAGACAAAAGCAGAGAGGAAGAGAAAGAGCAACAAAGAAGCGAAAGGGAAAGAAAGAAAGAGAAAGAAAACGAAGATAGCTAGGAAAAGAAGATGAAATTGAAAGAAAAGCAGAAAACGAGAGAGAGAGAGAGAAAAAGAAAGATAGAGAGGAACAGAGAGTAAAGTAAAAGGATGAAGCGAGAGGACGAAAGAGAGAAAACAGGCAGAAGAAAACAACGAGTGGAGGAGGAAAAAGAAAAAAAAGAAAAAATGCATGAAGGTGGGAGGCGAGATGAAAAAGTAGTAAAAAGATAGAGAAAGTTAGAAAAGAAAAACGAAAGTTAGAGAAAGAGAGAGAGAGAGAGAAGAGAGAGTGGAGAAAACATGTCAGAGAAAGGAAAAAAAGAGATAAGAAGAAAAGGAGAAACAAAAGAGAGAGAGAAAGGGAGAGAAGAAACGAAATAAACGTACAAAAGATGAGAAGAAAAAGAAAAACAATGGGAAGAGGGAGGGGGAAGACAAAAAAGGAGAAAAGAGGAGGAAAACGAGAGAGAGAAGGAAAATGAGAGAGAGAGAGAGAGAGAAGGTAGAATAGAGATAATGCTAGAAATGTGAAGAGAAGAAAAAGTAAAAAGAAGAGAGAGAAACTGAGAGGAGACAGAATAGAGAGAAAGGTAGAAAAATGATGAGAAGTAAAGAAAAATCGAGAAAAGGAAACGACGAAAATAGAATAGAGAGGAAGGAAGAAAGAAATGAGTAGAAAAGAAAATACAAGAGAGAGAAAGAGAGAGAAATAGAAAAGAAAGAAAGAAAGAAAGAAAGAAAGAAAGAAAAAAGAACGAAAGAAAGAAATGAGTAGAAAAAGAAAAAGCGAGAGGGAGGGAGAAAGAAAGTGAAATAGAAGAGAAAGAAAAGAAGAATGAAATGAGTAGAAAAGAAAAAGAGAGAAAGAGAAAGAGAGAGAAATAGAAGAGAGAGAAAGAAAGGAAGAAAGAAATGAGTAGAAAAGGAAAACGAGAGAGAGGGAGAAAGAGAGAAAGAGAGCAAAACAGAAGACAAAGAAAGAAAGAATGAATGAATGAGTAGAAAAAGAAAAAGAGAGATAGAAAGAGGGCAAAATAGAAGACAAAGAAAGAAAGAAAGAATGAATGAAGTGAGTAGAAAAAGCGAGAGGGAGGGAGAAAGAGAGAGAAATAGAAGAGAGAGAAATGAAGAAAGAAATAAGTAGAAAAGGAAAAACAAGAGGGAGGGAGAAAGAGAGATAAATAGAAAACAAAGAAAGGAAGAATAAAATGAGTAGAAAAGAAAAAGAGAAAGAGAAGGAGAGAAAAATAGAAAAGAGCGAAAGGAAGAAAGAAATGAGTAGGAAAGAAAACGAGAGAGAGCAGGAGGGAAAGAGAGAGAAATAGAAGAGAGCGAAAGAAAAAAGAAATGAGTGGAAAAGAAAATACAAAAGTGAGAAAGAAAGAAAGAAAGAAAGAAAGAAAGAAAGAGTGGAAAAGAAAAAAGGAGAGGGAGAGAGAAAGAGAGAAAAATAAAAGAAAAAGAAAGGAAGAATAAAATGAGTAGAAATAACTTTAGAGAGAGAAAGAGAGAGAGTAATGGAAGACAGGGAAAGGAAGAAAAATGAGTAAAAAGAAAAAACGTGAAAGAGAGAGAGAAAGAGAAAGTAATAGAAGAGAGAGAAAGAAATGAATAGAAAAGAAAAAACGAGAGAGAGAAGAAAGATAAAATTGAAATAAAGTTTGAAAAGAGATAAGAAAAGAAAAACGCGCTGACAGAGAGAGAGAGAGAGAGAGAGAGAGAGAGAGAGAGAGAGAGAACGGGAGATATAAAATATCGAGTAATATCAGTCAGTTAAGTGCCATACGTGATACACGCTTGGGCGATCATGTCTCGAAAGAGACATTACTGACTGGGCAGAATATTATCCCGCAGTAGGTTGCCATTGCTTTCTGCGGTAGGCTGGTTGCCGACCAAGGCTACAGAACCCAATCTGTCCTGTTATTTAACCCATAACTGGAAGGAATAGGCGGATTAATACCTTTCCCAAGGGTATTTGCGCGTCAGTGAATGCAATGAATTCAGCTGGAATTTGAACTCGGCTCCCCGATTTCTCGTTCCGAGCCAATATCCAATGCACCACAATGCACATCCAGTAATGTAAAGAGATGAAAAGAAAAAGAGAGAGAGATAGAATAGAGATAAATGTAGAAAAGAATGGAGAAGAAAAAGAAAAAAAGGTAAGAGAGAAATAAGAGAGTGAAAAAGTTAGAAAGAAGGTGATAAGAATTGGAAAAAAATGAAAGAAAGAGACAGAGGAGGAGACAGAAGAGAGAGGAAAGGTAGAAAAGAGATGAGAAAAAAAAGAAACACGTGAAAGAGAGAGGGAGAGAGACAGGGCTCTTCGTCTGTGAGAAAAGCGTCCCAGGAAAGAAGGAAGGAAGGAATGAAAAGCAGTGAATCAGTAAAAGAGGAAAAAGAAGCAAAAGGGAAGCGAGGAAGATGTACGCACCACCCGACCTCATCATCACTAAGGCCTCTCCAGCGGCCAGTGTATAAAGTGGACGCTGGGTCGGGTGGGGTTCAGGTTCAGCAAGTTGGTCTTTCGGTTCTAAAGAGGAACTGACGTCTCTGATTTATATTCGTAACACGTGGCACGAAGAGTATTCGAATGGCCCTGGAACAAAGATACATCATTTACGATCTGTCAGATGAAAGACTCGGCTACCATGAATTAATAGACAATGTACACACACACACACACACACACACACACACACACACACACACAGAGCAAGAGAGAGAGAGAGAAATATATATAGATAGGCAGAGATAAAGAAATACTCTGTGTGTGTGTGTGTGTGTGTGCATCACAGAGATATGGTGCATAATAACACTTGAAGGGCACTGGTTGTTCCATGGAATAAATATGACCACAATTTGAACTGAACAAGAAAGAAAAAAGATTAACTAAAAAGAAAATGCATTGTGGGTACTCTAATTCTCGATAATAAACCTACGACCGGAATCATACATGATATTACAGATTATAGCAAAAGCGATCCTAGTCCGAGTAATACTAGCTAATAACTAACTCCCCAGAATACAATCCCTTGATTATAATGCGTAGGGCACAGTTGATCGAGAAACCAACAAAACTTTTAACACCAACGATGAACTGACAGCAAGGCTTATATCAGCGTTCACTATTCAGCAACATAAACAAAGAGACGGTCCAGAAGCGTTGTAGAAGATTACAAAATCGTCTGGAGTCTGTGGTTGAAGCCGATGCTGATTTTCTTCTTCTTCTTCCCCCTCCTCTTCTATTTGCTTTGTCCTTTCAGGACGTAGGCGATCATGGTTCTCCACCTCTTTTTATCCCTGGTGGCGCTTAGTATGTTTTCTCCTTTAACACCTCGCAACCCCCGTTCTGTCATCCACCTGATCAGGCACTACAAATATATTATCCGCTGCCTTACTCTGTCTCTTTTTCCTTCTATCTGGCCTGTCAGTATCAGGTTCTCCAAGCTCTCCTTTCTTATTGCATGTACCAGGAACTTCAATTGTCTCTTGCTGATGCTCAGTCTTAATTTTCTTTTCGTTGTCATTCTTTCCAACACCTCATCATTGTTCACATGCTCGTCCCATGATATCCGCATCATCCTTCTGTAGAACCGCATTTCCGCTGCTTCAAGTTTTTCCTTCATCTTTAATGATATTATCTAAAATTCACTGCCATATTGAAGAACTAACATCAAGTAGCAATCTAGTATTCTCTCTTTGTTTCTAGTGAAATTTTCCTGTGTCTTAATACTTTACTTAGCTTCTGGAACGCACCCTTCACCATGCTAATTCGCCTTCATATCTGTGTGTCGCACTTTCCGTCTTCTGTTAGAACACTTTCCAGGTATTTAAATTTTTGTATCTGCTTGATTTTAGTGTCCCTCACCTGTATTTGGCATTTTGGGCTGCTCTTTTAGCTGATGACCATGCATTCAGTTTTCTTGCACTTTATTTGTAGTCCTTTTTGTCACTCTCTTCAGCTACCTTCTGCAAGAGGTCTTGTAGTTTTCTTTTTGTGTCTGCTATCAGCACTGTATCATCTGCGTATCTTATGTTGTTCAAATTGTGGCCTCCGATTACAAATCCTGACATAGCATCTCTAGAGTCTTCAAAGTATTCTCGCTTTACAAGTTGAACAGATCTGATGAAGCAAAACATCTTTGCAATGGTGATTTTACTGAATAAATTTTCTCTTTGCTATATCATGATATTTTTCGTAATTTTGGTAAATATATACATATCAAAATTTTTGCGACATTTAGGCGACAGTTAATCCATCTCACCCTATATATACTCATACGTTTTATTAAAACGTACAAAGTCTATCACTTTAAGATATTTTGTAAGGTGTTGATAATTGTGGTGTTATACGTGGTGTTTGTGTGGTAGTTCTCAGTAGCCGTTACACATGACGCCACTCGAGACCAATTCAAACGTCCAGCTTTCCCAAAATAACTATCATGCAGACAAAGAAATTCTAACTATCGCACATACAACACAGTGGTTTTTAAGAATGACAGCAAAAGTCGAAAGTAGTTCAGAAAAATAACAAAGTGCGTACTTTGGATAGTTTATTCTTAACTTCAATTACAGAAGCAAAACTTTATGGGGTTTATGTTGGTTCGTTTTAATTAAACGTGTTTGGAGAGAAATAGAAGACAAAAAAAAGAAAGTATATAGGGTATATTTAGGCTTACTGCCTAAATATACTATATATATATATATATATATATATATATGTGTGTGTGTGTGTGTGTGTGTGTGTGTGTGTGTGTGTGTGTGTGTGTAAAAATATACTCAGTTATGATCTGAGATTAATAACAGGATTGTTAAATAAAAAGAAGACAAGTGGAAAACTGTATTCAAGTCGCCTACGCGTTTCGTCCTGTGATGGATTTTATCAAAGCAAAAAGACGAAATGAGCTTTATTCCAAATTACGTATCTATAAACAAACAGTGTTGCCAACTGTAAAAAAAAAAAACACTCACAAATCATTCAAAAAGATTAACAGAATATTTTAGTTTTAGAACTGCTTCATGTGTAGTGCAATGTCACGAGATGTAAAAATGAAAGTAATTCAACTGTTTTCCTTGGACTTTTTATTATGTATGTTAGTCTGTATATATATAAACACAAAAAAGACATCATTAATAATAATCTCAGGAAAGCATTAGTGATTCACAGAAATAAATTCAACCACAATTTCGATTGAAAAAATTCCACACTAATAAAAAAAGGAAGCAATTTATTCAGAAGGAAAATTCTCAAAAGCACTGCCAACCAGTACTACTAAATTATCAATTTGCGCCCCGGATTTTCCCAATGTCATTTTTTTCTGATGGAAATGATACTGAAACAGACTAACATACATAATAAAAGTCCAAGGAAAACTGTTGAATTCCCTTCATTTTAACATCTCGTGACATTGCACTACACATGAAGCAGTTCTAAAACTAAAATATTCTGTCAATGATTTGTAAGCGTTTTTTAGATTTGCTAACAATGTTTGTTTATAGATACGTAATTTGGAACGAAGCTCATTTCGTCTTTTTGCCTTGATAAAGTCCATCACAGGACGAAACGCGTAGGTGAGTTAAATACAGTTTTCATCTTGTCTTCTTTTTATTTAACTATATATATATACGGTCAAGTCACGTTGGATACACCGGTTCCCGCTCGATCACCGAAGTTAAGCAACGTTGAGCCTGGTCAGTACTTAGGTGGGTGACCACTTGAGAATACCAGGTGCTGTTAGCACTCACGGATGTGCGTTGGGGTGCGGTGGATGTCGGCTTGGAGGGGGAAATCGGTGAGCCGAGTTCCAATTCCAGTCGAGCACGCTGCATTCACTTGCGCACTGGTACCCTTGGGAAAGGTATTAATCCGTTCGTTCCCTCCAATTATGGGTTAAATAATTGAGGTCTGCTGTTCGTGCGATTTGTGGCAGTCATCTGCACCAATTGTTTGTTATCAGCAGTTCCAAGAAGTGTGGATGGTACTACACAATGCCTTCACCACTATAAACAAATCTCTGTGTGGTTGTCTTGCTGGAAAAAGGTTGAACGCGACGGGAGAATCCATTCCATTATATATATATATATATTATAATACTTTACTCCAAAACGGAAAAGTAGGAAGGTAAATCCTCAGAACCTGGTCCTAATTAATATTAAAAAATGATACAGGAGGAGAGCTCAATGTAATTAAAATTACAGAGCTAATATAAAATAAAGTAAATGTTTAATATTCAAAAATTTTAAATGAACATTTCAACATAAAATCCCAAAGAGAGATTTTACATCACCTCAGCAACGGTCCTTCTATTCATAATGGAAATTTCTTTGGGATTTTATGTTGAAATGTTCATTTAAAATTTTTGAATATTAAACATTTACTTTACTTTATATATATATATATAGTTCAGAAGCCATGAAAATATTTGTAGAAGAGACAGAGGGAAGTCACATCCCGTCGGCGAGAAAGGGGCTGCCAGGTCGGGATTGATTACATTGCAGATTCGCCTCTGGATCTAGTCGAGGACTCCGAGATAAATACCAGGGGCATCCGACCAGATATGACGACAGTATTTCATACATTGGCGGATGGTTAGACTGTATATGTGCAAGAAGTATTCAAGCGAGAAAAACCTTCCTGGCCCGACACACTGACCCAACCTTCCTAGCAGTAGATTTAGCTATTGATTCAATGTAATCTTGAGGTCGCAACAGAGAGTGAGGCCGAGGAGGCGCAGTGCTTTGCATTGGGGGAAACGGTCTTGATCCATGCTGATCGGGGGACAGAAGTGACTGTCTATGATGGTTGACAGGTACCATCTTTGTTTATATATATATATATATATATATATATATATACTGACTGGCAGACCGGCTGCAACCACTCTCTCACCGGCGTGAAGTGGCTTCCCTGTGCTTCTCCTATAAATACTTTCACGGATTCTGCTCCTATGAACTTAGATCATTGGTGCCGCCTAGGTACGAATTTACACGAGATACTAAATTAGCAACTAGGTCCCACCCTTTTACAGTGAAACAGATAAGATGTAACCGTAATTTCTACTCCAACAGCTTCTTTTCTCGCGCTTCCCGCCTGTAGAATTCCCTTCCACATGTCTGCTTTCCCGACAGCTACAATCTCCAGGAGTTTAAATGTAAGTTTCAATAGACACCTCCTATCACACTAACTTGCACCTATTCTCCCAACACTCTCACCATCTACCCAATCCTCATTCTCGGTATCCTTACCCGTCTGTCACCCTCCTTCTGACCTAGAAATATATGCAAGAAAACAGACTTTTCTAGAAGTATATGCATGAAAATAGACTTTTCTAGAAGTATATGCATGAAAATAGACTTTTCTAGAAATACATGCATGAAAACAGACTTTTCTAGAAATATATGCACGAAATAGACTTTTCTAGAAATATGTGCATAAAAATAGACTTCTATAGAAAAATATACATTTTTGAAGGAAAAAAATTATTGCTAAAATACATTTTTGAAGAAAAAACTAGAAGAAAACTGTTTCCTGCTTATATGCAATCATCAATTGTTTTTTTTTCTATTTAGAGTCAAAGAATATAAAGAGTATATTTTCCAGCACTCCAAATATTTTAAGAAATCATCCAGATGGTTCTATAAACTCTTGAATTGATAGCAGTCAGATTGGTAAGGTTAGAGCAGTTATGTGCCCCATTTCATCTTTCTGAAGGGCATGCATAATTTGATAAAGTAACATTTCTTAGAATTTTATTTTGTTTCATTCTCACTTGTTCACTCACATAATCTTTTATACATAACAGAATACATCAACAACATTCAAAGAATGTGGTTTCCGGCTTTCTTTTTTCCAATCTTTTCACTCTTACGTAGCCCCCTGCACATCAGTGGCGTTACCGCCTTGCTCGGGGTGATATGATTAAAAAAATTCCTATATCTAACCATCCTTTCTCACCACTTTCCCCCTATGTAAACCCCCTGCCCAATAGTGGCAGTGGAATGCCTTGCTCGTGGTGAAACGATTATAATATATATATATATATATATATATATATAACAAATATGTATAATTTATATTATAAAATTTGCTCTATCAACACTACCATAGAAAGTGCTCGGGCGTAATCCATACCTTGGTTTCACCAGGTTTGACCTTAGGGCCTACCGTGCCACTTATATAGTCGTAAACCACCCACAATGCCTCCGTATTCCAATGTCGAAAAGTAAGTTCGACTGAAACAGATTCTTCTCGCGAACCATCTCCCTATAAAACAAATGAAAATGTGTGTCATTTGGGAAGATTCCATCCTGTGATCCTATCAACATAGGCAAAGCCACAAATTGATCTGGTGCGTCTTAGGGTGCTCGATCACTAATGATTCCACAGTATAGTCGATGTCAAATGAAGCCTTATATAACACAATTTTTGATTCTACGTAAATAATCATCTCTGTTCTGAAATGTATCGTAATGTCAATAATAAATTATCGTAAGTAAATCCATCATAAACAATCAGACCGGTAGAAATATTTATATATACTGTTTGATTACAAAGAGAATATCTACTCAAATACGAGTATCGATTAAAATAATGTTTAAACAAATAAATTATATATATATATATATATATATATATATATATATATATATATATATGTGTGTGTGTGTAGCATAATGATGATCCACGTATATTGTCCACGTATATGTATAGGAAAAACTACTGAAAAGTTGTAAGTTTAAAAATGTATTTTTTGACAGTATTTATTTATTCATTTCTATTATATATATATATATATATATATATATATATATATATATATATATATATATTTGATATTTCAGACCGGCCTCGGTTTTTCATCAGAAACAAATGATTTTAAAAAACATTCGTCGTGAGGAGCGTCTTCGCGAGAGTTTTTGGATATTTTTAAAAAAGTAAACCTAACTGTAATAATACTTTTAAATGTTGTTTTAAAGAAAAAAATTTTAAGTGTATCTAAAAATGTTTAACTGTTGAAATATTTATAAAGATTCAAAATACCTAATGTGCGTGTGTGTCTGTGTCTGTGTGTCTGTGTGTTTATGTGTGTGTCTTTGTGTGTTAAAATCGTTTCGCTCCAATCAAGGTTGGAATATAACCCCTGTGTAGAGAGCTACAAGGAGAGAACGTGAAAGAGAATACTGAGGATGGGCATGATGGGAAAATGATAAAAAATGAACGGGGTTCAAGATCGATAGAAGATGGTGACTGACGTTGCATTCAAACTTTTGAAGCTTGTAGTTACCAGGAAATAAAGGAAACGATAAAGAATTCTACGGGTGAGAAATGCAGGAAAAGCAACTGTTCGAGTAGAAGTTGAAGTTGCATTTAGCTATTTCAACACTAAAAGTGTGGAACCTAAATGCCAATCTAGTAGCCAGCTTAAATTCTTGAAGTTAGGGCACCGGAGAAAAGAGCGCATCAAAGCATTTGCCGTGAAAATATTTATGGAAATGACATTGCAAACATTTGAAAATCCTACCCAAGAAACATGAAAATATTTTTTTCCGTTTGTGCCTTTTTTTTTATTATTATGTAGAATAAAATCTTTGCAGACAAGTAATACATACTAACCTAATGTGCAAAGGTATTGGTTACCCACAAATGTTTTTGATCGCTGGCTTGACTTTGAAAGACTGCAAGTTGAAAAAGCTTTTTGGGGGCAGATCGAGGTTGACTTTTTGTCCCCAATTATCGTTGCTTCTTCTTTCATATGATATTATTTAAGGGGTTTTCATTGGTGCAAACTTTCTTTTTTATAACATTTCGTAGATTCTCTTCTGGACTGATGTTCGGTGATTTTGGGTAGCGATTCCAAGTAGCTAAGATCATATTACTGAGTCCGATAAGAAAGGGCCATATTTTTTACACATGAAGCTGATCGATGCCATAAAACTTAAAAAGAAACTGTGGTTTCTTTTGCAGAATACTCTAGATATAAGAGGTTGGTAAACCGCAAAAAAATCAGTCAAAACCAAGATAGATGATAATATCATCAATTTTCATCATCTAAACTTATTTAGAAATGGAACTTTGTCTCTGTGTTTCTATGTGTGTGTGTCTGTGCGTGTGTGTCCGTTACCTATAGACTCCGAAACGGCTGAATCAGTTTTCTTGGAAATTTACACAGTTGTACTATAAGCCTCTGCGAGTGTTCTTAGCTAGGTTTTGTGTCGAGGTACCTTCGATTAATATCGAAAATCGATAATCGAAAAAATCGGGTTATAGAAGGAGTGGTCCGATTTTAATCAAATTTGATACGCTCATAGAAAAAGACATAAGAAACGATATTCAGAAGTTTCAAGGTTGCAGTTTTTACAATACTGCAGAAAATGAATAATATATATATATATATATATATATATATATATATATATATATATATAAGTCATGATGTTTGTGTGTGTCTGTTTATCTGCCTGTATGTATGTATTTTTTCAGCCCTTTTATTTTCGTTTTTTGCTTTGGGTTTAGCTCTAAGTAGGTATAATTGTAGTTCTTAGTCTCAGCCATGTTATCATTTACTCAGAAGACCTATTTAGCCTTCAAAATTCAGTTTACAACGAAAAAGACTTATTTGATATCGATACAAGGTAAATCAAAATTTGACTTACATCCATTAATTTTTCTTTCAGTCTACGGTTTCGCTTTAACTGGAAACAACAATTGCTTTTTAGTCTTTCGTGCCAACGTCCAAATAGGCTGAGCTCCAGGACCATGGATTCGTTTTAAAGCTTTCATTACACCCGAGGAAAACGGGCTATACTACTAGTGAAATCAATAATTTTAAAAGTTTCGTTTCATTATTCATTCACGTGGTTGCACAAAAAAAGGATTTCTACCTTCAGATTTATTTTTTTTAATTGTTTAAAGCAAGGTGATACCGCTACTGATGCGCGTGGGTCTACATAAGAGAGTAAAAGTCTAAGCAGGAGGTGTGTGAAGAGAAAGACGAACCAATTACAGGGGGTGTCAGAGAAAGGACAAGAGAAGGATGGGAACACAGGTGTGAAGACAATTGCGAAGGTAGAGAGAAAGGAAAAGAACAAGATACACGGGGTGATGCAGAAAGGACAAGAGAAGGACTGGAGTCAAGTGGATAAGAGATGGGAATTAATATTGCATTTAAATTCCTGGAGGTTGTAGCCGTCAGGAAAGAAAGTATATGGAAAGGAGTGACCTGTTTCGAACATCAATTCTTTCCACATTTCATCGTTTTAAAATTAGCATCGTTATTAAACTGCTGTTTTAATCATCTTAGATAATCAATTTGCCTTCCATCGGCGTGGTTTATGCTACCCATCAGTGCCACGGGTTCAGCACTTTAAAGAAAGCCACCTGGAGGTCCTCGAAGCGCTTGAAGTCCAGAAAATGTCAAGGGATTAAGCATCGTCTACAACAATATATGGTAAATAAAGACCACCATTTGGTGAATGTCATTTTTGAAACAAGATGAATAAAAAAAAAATCTATCCCTTTGTTAAACACAGTAGTAATTTTGTAATAGCGTTTTCTTAAGTTCTTTTGTCAACCTGTGAAATCTAGGAGGTATTTTTATCGTATACTGTGCAAGTTAAACTTCCACGAATTTAAATAAGATGGCAGATGCTAACCTCAGGGAAAACGGCTCACTGCGCCTTCTCAGTCTCGCGTTTTACACTGGCATAAAGTGGCATGGCACGATTATATTGACTCAATTGCTAGGTCTGTCGCTAAGAAAGTTGACTTCCTGTGTCGCGCCAGACAATATTTATCCCCAAAATAATTTTACCATTTGTCCATACATTGAATATTGCTACTGGATTTGGTGTGGTGATCCTGTTATATATATTTAGATTCTTGACAAATGTAAAAGAGAATTTGCAAAATTGTCGGTCCTGACATGGTATATCGGCTTCAGTTACTTCCTCACCGCCGCTGTTCATCTCAGTGTTCTTGACAAGTTCCAAAGGAGAATCTGTAAAGTAATAGATCCTGACTTGGCAGCTCGACTCCAGGCACTTTCTCACCGGCGGGATGTGGCTTCCCTCTGTCTATTCTACATATATTTTTATGGCTTCTGCTCCGGCAAACTTAAGTCACTGGTACCCCTACCATAGGAGTTTACTCGTGCAACCAAACTGGCAATAAGGTACCACTCATTTACAGTTAGATCAACCAAATGCAGCCCAGAATTCTACTCCAATAGCTTCTTTTCTCGCACTGCTCGCCTGTAGAACTCCCTTCTGTATACTTGCATTCCTACAACCTCCAGGAGTTTAAATGCAATGTCATTGCAAATCTCTTGTCCACTTGGCTCCAGTTCTTTCTACCTCACCCTGTGTATCTTGTGCTTTTCCTTTCTCTCTATCTTCGGAACTATCCTCACAGCTGTATTCCCATCCTTCTCTTGCCCTTTCTCTGACACCCCATGTAACTGGTCCGTCTTTCTCTTCACTCTCTTCCTGTCTAAACTTTTACTCTTATGTAACTTCCTGCGCATCAGTTGCGGTACCGCTTTGCTTGGGGTGAAACAAAAAAACAAAAAAAAAACAAAAAACAAAAAAAAAACAAACAAAAAACAAACAAAAAAAAACAAACAAAAAATACGTCAGTCTTCCATGTGGCTTCTATATAAAAAGAATTTTCATGGCAAATGTTTTAATGGACTTTCTTCCTTGGTATTTCAACTTTATGAATTTAAGCGAAGTACTAGATGTGTAGCTAGGTTTCATTCTTTTACTGTTGAAATGGTGAGATATAGCCGTAAGTTCTATTCTATCAGTTTCTTCGTTTGCACTTCTCCACAGTGAAACATTTTTCAGCTTCATGTCAACATCATTCTTCAAAGATCTGAGTCTCTCGTCGTCTTCCATCTTTTTGAATTTTGCTTTTTTATTGTCCTCACTAACGTATTCATTGATCTTTTGTGTCTTGACGGCTTTATAGACTTACTTTACATGAAATGATATATATATATATATATATATATATATATATATATATATATATATATATAAGAAAAATTAAGAAAGACACGTTTCATGGTGAATCGGAAGTATAAGGCCTATTTTAGGCGAACCATCGTCAGCTTCCGTTTTTATTTTACAAAGGATTTTACACGGATCCTTTGTAAAATAAAGACGGAAGCTGACGATGGTTCACCTGAAATAGGCCCATACTTCTGATTCATCATGAAATAACGTGTCTGTCTTAATTTTTCTTATATTTGCACTATATATATTTATATGCATATATGTTTAGAGCTTTCTTAGAGAGTTATCCTACCACTGTATGTACAGGATACTCCTTTGGATTCTTCTATACCCACACTGCATGCTGATATATATATATATATATATATATATATATATATATATATAGACTCCTCTATCATTCCATGCGTCGATGGCTTAGGGAGTAGGCACTTCGACTAACATCAGATCGGTTGAGTTCCGATCTCGGCTGGAAACAAGTAGATGTCTGGCTACACTGATGAGCTGTGATACAGACAAAACAGGCTTGTATGTGGATGACTAATAAATTATGCTCCCATTACGATTGAGCTCTCTAGAAAAACAGTTACCACATCTACGATTTACGTATTACTCTTTTTATAATGAATTAAGTCCTCCCGGTGACTGGCGTGTGTATACGACACACACACACACACACACACACACACACACACACACACACACACACACACACACACACACACATATATATATATATATATATAACACGCTGAAATTTCCTCCTCTCTTATTCCAGTCACCGATTGCTTATGGAGTAGGCACTCCGGCTGACACCAAACAGGTCGAGGGATGATACCGGCTGTATGCAAATGGATGTCTAGACACATTGATGAACTATGATATAGCGAAACAGGCTTGTATGTGGATGACTAATATATATATATATATATATATATATATATATATATATATATATATATAAACACTATATTTATTTATTTGCGTTTGCAATCCTGAATATTTGAGAAATCTTAATAGAAAACTATGCGGCAGGATTCGAACCTCCGTTACCTTACAGAGACCGTCATTAAATCTACCTTATTTTGATCTTGCGTCTACGGAGAGCAGAGCGCTAAGTGCGCCGATTTCTAAATAACACCTGAATAGTGCTTTTAAACTGATTTTTCTCCGACTCTTGAAATAAATACAGTGAAACCTGTTGTATGCGACCACTCCCACTGCCATCAAAACTGGTCGCATACGGCAGGTGGTCGCTCACCTAGCCTCCAAAAGATCGTATATTTCACTCTCTAGAATGTACATATTTTAGTATTTTACCATGTAATCTCGTAATAAATAAATGAGAACATAAGATGGTCTAATTTTGAAAAAGATTATTCAGCATAATTATTTTTTTAACATTAAAAACGTATTTACAAAGGTTTAACAAAAGAAATAAAACTTATTTATTCACAGTGGTGTAGGATTAAAAAAAAAGAATTATTGCAGTCTGTGTGGTGTTTTTATTTTATTTATGTTTTTTTTTATTTTTTTGTAATGTGACCCTTTCGATTCTTATTGATGTTGACACTTATTTATTTGGTCCATCATTTCTTGGTCTTCATGAACCAAAGCTTTCAATTTTTTTCTTAGCAGTAAGTGTAAAAGAGAATCTGCGATAATATATAGAAAAATAAACAAACATACAATAAAAAAATGACAACGATCAGGGTAGAGAGAGAGAGAGAGAGAGAGAGAGAGAGTAAAACGACTGAGAAAAAATAAAGATAATGAAAGAGATAAACATTGAAAATTTAAATTTCACATAGATGTGGGTTTTTTTCTCCTACGCCCGATTTTATCCAAGTTGGTACAGAAACCGACAAATCTCTTGAACTTGTCAAATGTAATAAGTACATGTTAATACAAGACAGCCGCAGTTTGACCACCGCCATTTCAACAAATAATAAAAATTTGACACTTCGCTACAATGACAAAACAACGAGAAAGTGTTTCTGGCTTAGATTAAAGGAAAGTGAAATAGATTACTAACTTAAATTCTCCTAATTTAGAAGTTAGAACTGGACTGCCAAAATGAATTTTTGTTAAAGTGGTCGCTTGACCAGTGATTTTTCTTCTTTCATGCTGGTCGGTGGTCGCGTTTTGGAAGAGGTCGCTAACTAGGGGTCAATTAATATTAGCAAATCGTCCGTGCATAGAAAAACGGTCGTTAATAGCAGGTGGTCGCTGACGACGGGGATTGCATACATCAGGCTCCACTGTATGTCTGTTCAGTTTTTGTTTCCTGAAGAAAACAAAGAGAATTTCTAAAGAAAGAGATTGATTTAAAAAAATAAAATGAATCAGATTGATTTTTTGTTTACTTGAACCCCATTTTTAGTAGATACTCGTATTTGCATACACGCTGCTTTTATTCTTTAAAAAGCGTATTTATTTGTTTGTTCTTCTCTGTCGGCCTGAATATTCGAGACATATTTATTAGAGAAATATTATCCGCGTTCTGGTATGATTTGAACCTGCGTTACCCAGGAAGAAACAGTCCTTTGATCTCACGTGCTTTGACCTCTCGGCTACAGATTTTGGCGAAGCACAGCTAAAAATGCATTTAATTGAACGGTGCGTATTTTTCTGTAATAATATTTCTTGAATATTCAGGCATGTAGACAAAAACATATATAGTGTAGAATAAATAATCGGAACTTCTACTCAAAAACGAGTATCTACTATGTATGTATGTGAGTATGTATGTATGTCATGGTAGCGTGGCTGAGTGGTTAGAACGTTCTCTTTCTGACCATGAAGCCTGGGTTCAAATCTCACCATGGATTTGTCAGGAAGGTGACTTCTTGATGTTATTGGTCTGGAGGAGGTGATACCAGCGTGCGGTACCTTTGGAAAGTGCCTGAAAGCCTTGTGAGTGAAACTGGGAAGACGGCTCACTTTAAGGAGCCGTCGCTGGTTGGGTTGCGTGGTATAACGGAAGAAAGCCTTCTAAGAGCCACCAGGAATAGGGAGACGTGGAAGGCCATGATCGCCTACGTCCTAAAAGGGTAAGGCACATAGAAGATGAAGAAGATTGGAAATAAAATTGATATTTATTTTTTATTAAACTTTTAACTAAATGGAAGCAAGAAGAGAAAAGAATTTAAGGTCAGAATTTTCGAACACGTCTGTGTTCTCTTTCAACGATATGAGGAAAAAGACAAAAAAATTTAAATGAAATCGACTAAATTTATTAAAAAATATTAATAATTAAAATGCCCAAAATGTGTAATCGTTCATAAATAAAAAGTTTAGTCGGATGAAAACCTAAGTGTGTATTTATATATTAATTTTTAACGAGGTTTTACGTTACCCAGGATTCTACCTTTCGGTGTCTTCAGGCGGTTAACAATAATTGGTTATACCGTTTTTTTAAAAAACGCTCACGTTTCTAGTTTAAATATAGACCTATGGTTATTCCATCGAGTCCTAAAGTGTCTTTGGTTAATCCCAAATATGTTTTGTTTTGATTATTTAAGTCATGTACTTTTGCTTTGTAAATACCTCTTTTTGTATTACAAAGTCCTTGGAGAAGCTGTTTTTGTTCTTATAATTAAATTCCTTATTAATGGTTTTGTTTTCTACTTTGTTATTTAGGTTTCTGGCGTTTTATTTCTTTATGTAAATTTCTATATTACGAGTACGGCTATATCTCAGTTTGATTGTATTCCTATTAAAACTTTTGTTTAATTCTGAGCTTTTTTTTTATCTGTCAATTTAAAAATAAGTGTCTTATTTTGTTGTTTTTTTATTTGTCTGTGTGATTAGGGGTTGTATTCTAAAATGTTCTAATGACCAGATATTTTTCCGGCAGGATTTTTTCTTTTCATCAAATATTGTTTGGTTTGTGGATTTTTTTAGTCTTTTATGAATATTCTTGATTATGCTTGTGGGATGGTTATATATATATATATATATATATATATATAGCAGTATATATGTGTGTGTATATTGTATATTTGGGAAGCAATTCTTTATTTAATAAAGCCTGCATATATATATATATATATATATATATATATAATTCCAGGGGAAGAGGAATCAAAGTTTTATTATTTTAAGTGCCCCGGCATTTATTTTATTATGAACAGTGCTCCATATAATAAATATTATACAGCTTAATATAATACCTATATATATTCTCATCATCAGGCAATGTTTGATGTTGGTTGTGCAGATGATTTACATCATTTAAATAATCTGCTTAACCAACATCAAACATTGCCTGATAATGAGAATCTATCTCGAAACATAGAAATTTTCGTGTCGCAATGTACAATTAATTCATAACTAAATATATATACATATATATATATGTAAGGAAAATATATATAAGAAAAAAATTAGGTAGATACGTTATTTCATAGTAAATCGGGAGAGTAGGCCTATTTCAGGCGAACCATCATCAGCTTCCGTCTTTATTGTACAGAACATTTTACACGAATTAAATTCACAAACAAAGACCCCGAAAAATCCAGAATAAAAATAAAGATTGTTCTCTTAAAAGAAAAAATTAAGAAAAATACATCGTTACATCAGGTCGGCTAATACACACACACACACACACACTCATACATGGGCATATATATACACGCAACATATAATCAAAGAACACGCGTAAGAGCGGATGTTAAAGATACATTATGGAAGTCAGTTAAACTGCTGACACGTAGATTTGAAAGGTAAAAAAAAGGGGGTTAGGTGAGAGAGAGAGAGAGAGAGAGAGAAAGAGAGAGATAGCGTTAAAGAGAATGGGTAAGTATCTTAAAGCGTAAATGAAAAGGGAAAGAAGAAGAAAGAAGAGAGGAATAAATTTAAATTAGAAAAAAAAAAGATGGTAGGAGAAAATGAAAATAAAAAAATAAAAAATAAAAATTATATATTAACGGTGAAAGGATAAGAAATTAGAGTCTAAAAAATTAAGAAAATTAAAAATATTTAAGAGATAATAGTTAATCAATGCGTCGTAAACACAAATACCATCACACCACTATATAAATATCATCACACCACTATATAAATATCATCACACCACTATATAAATATCATCACACCAATATATAATCAAAATTATACTAACAATACAATTGTAATACGATATAGCGTTAATAATGTAGGAAAAATATTCGGTCAACGGTACAATTATAATACAATATAACGTTAATGTAAAAAACATATATATACACATACAACTCACACACACACACACACACACACACACACACACACACACACACACACACATATATATATATATATATATATATATATATATACAAACACATAAACCCGCAAAAACAAAAATGTAAGCAATATCATAGACATATATAAATCCGTATATATAAAAAACCATCGACACATAAAACAATAGGGTACAAATAATAGATATTCCGTAAGATAGTGTGATGTGTGTAAAATCCTCAGAGGAATGAATGAGGGGCTAAAAGTTTAACATAATTTAAACCGGCTCCTATGTCGACATTTAAAAACTAGTTCTCTCCTCAGATTCAGCAGGTCCAATTGATTTTTATGTTTGATAATAGTAATTTTTTCGTCAAGGCATAAGTGACAGTAATCTTTGAAGTTGATGGGTGTGTTAGATTTCTTAACGATATTCCATTTAATCATGGGGTTAAATTTTTGTCTTTCAATGATCAAAGATATTTGGGTAGATATGTCTGGTTTCTTAATTCAGGGTTGGATATGGAGTGTGTGTGACTGCATAACCGTTGCTTCCAAGCACCTGCTGAAATACCAGTGTAGTATTTCTTCAAGTTACAAACAGAAGACTTTACACGAATGAAATTCACAATTTATTTTGGTGGGAAGTCTTTGAGAATTTCATTCGTGTAAAATCTTCTGTACAATAAAGACGGAAGCTGATGATGGTTCGCCTGAAATAGGCCTACACTTCCGATTTACCATGAAATAACATGTCTGTCTAATTTTTTTCTTATATTTGCTCTATATGTATTTATATACATATATATTTAGAGCTCTCTTAGACAGTTATCCTACCACTGTATGTACAGGATACTCCCTTGGATTCTTCTATATCTACACCGCATGCTTATATATATATATATATATATATATATATATATATATATATATATATATATAATGTTCTTGTAGATATCTAGAAATGAACGAATGATCAGACAGATGTAATGTAAGACGTCTAGTTAATGTAGCTGTTGTAAATCCAACATATATATTTGTGTTTTTGTCGGTGATACATTTTCCCAAGTGACATTTGAATTGCTGTATAATGTTGGTTTTACGTAACACATCAGTTTGTGAGAAGGAGTTATTATGGATAATTAAATTAGTAGTATTGTACCTTTTATAATATATTATTAATTTTAATTTTCATTAGGATCAATGGGAGATATATTAGTACGAACGAGATTTTTATTATCTTTTCATTCTGTTTGTAGTTATCGTGCATCTGGTTGCAATAGAAGAGTTTGATATGTTTAGGGCTGTTTGTGGAATATTTTTTTATGTGTATTGTGTTTTTTGAAATACCGTCTTATTTCTTCATCTACAATGTGGTCTGGGAAGTCATTATTAATCAGAGTCTGCTTAATATTTTTTAGTTCAGAGTAAAATATCTTTTTCGTGGTGGAGTCGATTTGTACTCGATTAATTAAGTTGGGTATAAGTGCTATTTTGTCGAAGTTAGGGCATTCACTCTTATAGTTGAGAGTGCAAGCGTTTTTGCTGGTTGAATTTTTATATGAGAAAGTAGTAAATGTGTTATTGTTTGTGTCTATTAAAATGTCAGGGCAAGGGATTTTGTTATCTTGGTTAAGTTCGTATGTAAACTTGAGGACAGAATTCTTTTGAAGTTTTTTAATGCTTTAACACGTGCATGACCATGACATTACAACATAAAAAATTCCATTTTGGATAATTTTCACGTTCTAATGAACGCTAGCAATTTGTCAACCGTTATATTTGAAGCAGAAAAATATTTACAGTAATTTTTAGCAACACAGTTTTGCGGTGTTATTTTTGTTACCATAATTCACAGCCCTGAAGATGATCTCGGAAAGAGATTGAAAGTTCTTTGGTAACTTGAGAAATGAATGATAATAATATCTGTTAACGTTACAGCTCATTTCTGACATCTTTCTATTATAATACGCGAAAGATTATCCGTCAGTATGAACGGATTTTATTAAAAAAAGCAGACACAAAGTTTGCAATTTATTTAATGTGATATATATATATATATATATATATATATATATATATATATATATATATATCGTGTGAAGTTTCATATTGTCGGAAAGGTGCTGATAATTATTGGATTATTCCAAAGTAGAGATCAGTCAGTTTAGTGCCATAAGTGAGTTACGCTTGGGCGATCGTGATTGACTGTGCAGAAATCTTTTTCGCACTAGCTTGCTATTACTTTCTGCGGTAGACTGGTTGCTAAACAAGGCTATAGAACCCAGTCTGCCTTGCTGTTTAACTGATAGATGGAAGCAGAAGCGACGGATTACTTCCTTTCCCATAGGTATTTGGGCGTAACTGGAATTCGAACATGGCTTTCCGATTCCTCGTCCCTTAACTATAGCCGCTGCACCACAACACACAACGCAAAGTAGGGATCAGTCAGTTAAGTGCCATACGTGAAACGCGATTATGTCTTGAAAGAGACATGACTGACTGGGTAGAAGATTATCCCGCAGTAGGTTGCCATTACTTTCTGCGGTAGACTGGTTGCCCACCAAAGCTATAGAACCCAATCTGTCCTATTATTTAATCCATAACTGGAGGGAAGAGACAGATTAATACCTTTTCCAAGGGTTTTTGTGCGTAAGTGAATGCAAGGAATTGAACTGGAGTTCGAACTCGGCCCTCCGATTTGTTGTTTCGAGTCGATATTCACTGCACCTCAACGCACTTCCAGTAGGGATAAAGGACCTAAAACAGAATCTGTTCTTCGTTGGACTAAGAACTTTTCAACACCCACTCGTCTAAAATTATATGAAACCTGGATGTATGTGTGTGTGTGTGTGTGTGTGTGCGTGTGTGCGTGTGTGTGTGTGTGTGTAGGATTCGTACATAGATACATTTACATGTATTTTACTCACACTGCGCAAACTGTCACGCACACAAACGCACACACAAACACACACACAAACTAATACTGGCATATCTACATATAAACACACGTATAATCTTAGTTGTATATATATATATATATATATATATTTGTGTGTGTGTGTGTGTGTGTGTGTGTGTGTGTGTGTTAGTGCGTCTGCATGTATGTATGTATGTATTAAATCTCTTTTGATGTAACTGGTTATCAGACGAAGCGACATAAAAGTCTTGCCGAAAATTTCCCCACCCAATATCGTGTCTCGCAGTATTTGTGATTCTATAGCCAGGTGCTCGTTGAGATAAATATTTTCTATATCTTGCAAGTTTGCTGCCGGAGAGGGACCCGTCCCGACGTCCGCCTTCCGTCTGGTGGTTGGGAACGAGAAGTGCTTTTGGCCCCGACCCTACAGTTTTCATTTTATTTGCAACAATCACATCGAATAGACAGCATCTCTCCTCGACTCTTGGCCAAACCCTAACCCTAAATTCCAACTCTGATAAGTGCTTTTCTTTTTTTTACCGATTCCTTTTTTATTTTATTTTATTTTTTTCTGTATTCTTCAGTTTTTTTTTCTTCAACAGACAACACCCCTGACTGACTTCCTTTCGATTTCAATTTCCTATTTTATTTTATTTTTGTATAATTCTACTTAAACCTTACGTTACTTTACGTCATTTTCTTTCCACCCCTTCTAAGAATTTGTTACACACACACACACACACACACACACACACACACACACACACACACACAGAAAAATTGCAGATATATATGTGTGTGTGTTTTAAAACTCAATTCATTTGGTATATATATATATATATATATATATATATACAGTAGAACCTGTCGTATGCGACCACCCCTACTGCCAGCACAAGCTGGTCGGATACGGCAGGTGGTCGCTAAGTAAAGGCTTATAGTCATGACATTTTTACGCCAGAAACGTATATTCCACTCATCAGAATGGGTAATAAATAAATGAGAATATAAGAAAGTGGCCTAAATCTAAATAAATTTATTCAGCATAATTCATTTTAAAATTTTAAAAAACGTATTTACAACGGTCAACAAGAGACCAAAATATTTATTTACAAAAAAAATTAAGTGGACTTAAAAAAGTATACGGTTTCAGTATTTTTCTTAGAAGTGAGTGACAGCAAAAGAGAATCTGCCATAATACATGGAAAAAACAAAACAAAAACTGACAGCGATCGTGGGTGGGGGTAGAGAAACAGAGAGACGGAGATAGATATACCCAGATAGAAATAGAGTAGATAGATACACAAAAAAATAAAGGAACGAAAGAGATAGACATTTGAGAAAGGGACATAATTGTGATTTTCCTAAACCTTGAATTTGTTCAAGTCAGTTCAGAGACTGCAATATTTTTTTTTTTAATCAATTCACTCCAAGCAAGGCATTCCACTGTCACTATTGCGCAGTGGGGTACATAGGGGAAGGTGATGAGAAAGAGTGGTTAGATATAGGAAATGTCAAAAGGAGGGTGATAGACGGGTAAAGATACCGAAGATGAGGGTTGGGTAGATGGGAAGAGTGTTGGAGAGAATGGATGCGAGTTAGTGTGTTAGGAGGTGTCTATTGACCTTACATTTAAACTCCTGGAGTTTGTAGCTGTCGAGGAAGCAAGCATGTGGGCATTCCACAGGCGGGAAGTGCGAGAAAAGAAGCTGTTGGAGTAGAAATTGCGGTTACATTTTATTGGTTTCACTGTAAAATGGTGTCACCTAGTTGCTAATCTAGTATCTCGTGTAAATTCGTACCTAGGGGGCACCAGTGATCTAAGTTCTTCAGAGAAGAAGCCGTGAAAGTATTTATAGAAGAGGCACAGGGAAGCTACGTTAATCTGGTGAGAGAGTGACTGCAGCCGGTCTGCCAAGTCGGTATCGATCACATTACAGACTCCGTTGTATTTTGTCAAGAACCCCGAGGAAAATAGCAGGGGAATCCGACCAGACGTGGCAGCAGTATTCAATACATGGGTGGATGGTAGATTTATATATGTGCAGGATAGTTTCAGACGGGAAAAACTTCCGGGCCCTGCACAGAGAACCTATTATCATAGCAGCGAAATTAGGAATGGATTCAATATAGTCATTCCACTTGAGGTCCGCTGACAGTGTGAGGCTAAGGAGGCATAGTGTTTTACTCTCTGGGAGGCAAGACTGTTCCATGCTAATGGGAGGTAGGTGCAATTGTCTATGATGGCTAATTGATCGTAGCTTCGTTTTGGAAGCATTAAAATTTACGAGCCATTTCTTCCTCCAGTCCACTACGGATTGGAGTTCCTTTTCAAGCTCAGCAGCGAGGTTCGCTTTGTCGCCCACACCAGATTTCTGATGGAGGAGAGAGTAAAATGTGGTGTCATCGGCGTACATACCTACTTGGGATTTTATGGCATCGGGGAGATCATTAATGTAGATCAGAAAGAGCGTAGGACCTAGGATAGAGCCTTGAGAGACACCCGCGTTCGTATGGTAGTTTTGGGAAGCATGTACGTTTAATACCACCTTAAATGTGCGGTTAGAGAGGAAAGACTGGATTAGGTCAAACAAATGTCCAGTTATACCATTGCTCCGCAGTTTGCGTAGAAGGCCAGCATGCCAGACTCTGTCGAACGCTTTAGAGATATCCAAGGCAACGGTTCGGGCTTCGCCATTTTTGTCGAGAGCCTGGTATATATACTCGGTGATGGTCGTTAGCATATCAGCAGTAGACCTGGTGAAGCTGAAACCATACTGTTTGTCCGAGAGGAGCCTGTGAGCCCTTGAACATGTCAAATGCAATACATGTTGTACAAAACAGCCGATGTTTGACCGTGTGGTGAAGTCAGGCAATGTACATTTCAACATGAAATTACTGTTTGATACAACACTACAATAACAAAACAATGAGGAAGTGTTCCTGCCTTAGATAAAAGCAAAATGAAATAAATTTAGAAGTTCGCAATATACGACCAGAATGGATTTTTTAAAGCGGTCGCTTGATCAGTGATTTTCACTAATTGATGTTAGTCGCTGGTCCCGTTCTAGAGGTGGTCGCCCACTAAGGGTAAATCAAGATAAGCAAATCGCCCGTGCATAGAAAAACGGTCGTTAACAACAGGTGGTCGAAGACGATCGCATACGGCAGGTCCCACTGTATATATATATTCTTCTATGTGCCTTGTCCCATCAAGATGTAGGCGATCATGGCTTTCCACGTCTCCTTTTCCCTGGTGGCTCTTAGCAGGCTTTTCCCTGTTACACCACGCAACCCGCGTTCTCTCATCCACCTGCTCAAGCATTTCTAATATGTTATTCGCTTTCTTCTGTCTCCTTTAACCTCTGTCTGGCCTGTGAGTATCAAATTCTCTAAGCCCTCATTTCCACATTGCATGACCTAGAAACTTTAGCTGTCTTTTCCTGATGCTCAGTATTCATTTCCTTTTCATTTCCATCCTTACTAAAACCTCATCATTGCTCACATGCTTGATCCATGATATCCGCAACATCCTTCTGTAGAACCACATTTCAGCTGCTTCAAGTCTTTTCCTGATGCTCAGTATTAATTTCCTTTTCAGTTCCATCCTTTCTAAAACCTCATCATTGCTCACATGCTTGATCTGTGATATCCGCAACATCCTTCTGTAGAACCACATTTCAGTTGCTTCAAGTTTTTCCTTCATCTTTGTTGAGATTGTCCCGCCTTCACTGTCATATTGAAAAAATGACATCACATAGCAATCCAGTACTCTCTACTTTGTTTTAGTGAAAGTTTCCTGTTTCTTAATACTTTACTCAGCTTCTGGAACGCATCCTTCGCCATGCCAATTCACCTTCAGATCTCTACTTCGCACTTTGCGTCTTCTGTTATAACACTTCTCAGCTATTTAAATTTTTGTACTTGCTTGATTCTAGTATCCCACACCTATATTTGGCCTGTTGGGCTGTTCTTAGAAAAATCGTAAGAACGACAAGTCACGTCATTGAGAAAGATGCCAGGTCAGGGACGTTTACATTGCAGATCCGTCGTTGGAATTTTTCACAAAACTCGAGGTGAATAACAAAGACACACGATCAGATATGACAGCATTATTCATGCCACGGATACAATGATAGATCTACAAATGTGCAAGATAGATTTTGACGAGAAAAAGATTTTGCTTTAGAGGATATATACATACAAAAAAACTTGAGAAAACTTTCATGAAATTGTAGAATATCTAAAAATTTTTTAGATTATTTTACTCTGTTAAATTAAATAAATAAATTTAACATTGAGTTCTTTTGAATTCGTCTCTATCGGAATTTACCTGACTTAAATACCAACTATTCTACGTTATATATATATATATATATATATATATATATATATATATATGTCTTATATAGTTAATATTATATAGTTAATATTAAGCCTACAGATTATAAATGCTGATGGGGGCTACAGTTCCCTTATTATATCGTCACTGTAGAGGTTTTAATAAATCTGGAGAGACAACACATCCTTGTCTCTTTGACAAGTAATGTCTCCAATTCTATAAAACAATATTTAGTGTGATGGTCAATGGCACAAAGAGCAGCCCAAAATAACAATTACGGAACTGGGATACTAAAATCCAGTAAAATTTAAATACCTTATAAGTTTTTCTAACAGAGGATGGATCCAGAGACAACGTATAATGCAACAATGATTTGCGCTCATTGGTTTTATCTCTGTCTCTGGAGAAAATAAATCAAAATATAGTTTAAAGGATTGGTTTCCAGGAGAAGCGTTACCTCCCAAATGAACTAACAGGACAATCTCCTCAAAGATGAAAGATAGACTTGAAGCACCCGAATTGTGGTTCTACAGAAGGTTGCTGAGGATACCTTAGACCGAACATGTGAGCAACGAAGAGGTTTTAAAGAGAATCGAATTAAAAAAGAAATTTATACTTGACACCGATTAAAGGCAGATGGATTTTTGGGAGACGTAATGAGGAAGGATGTGCGTTGTGGTGAAGTGGATATCGGCTCAGATCGAAAAATCGGGGAGCTGAGTTCGAATTCCAGTTGAATTCCTTGCATTCACTTACGCGCTAATACCCTTGGGAGAGGCATTAATCTGTCTCTTCTCTCTGGTTATGGGTTAAGTAACAGGACGGATCGGGTTCTATAGCCTTGACTGGCAACCGGTCTACCGCAGAAAGTAATGGCAACCTACTGCGGAATCATATTCTGCGTAGTCAATTATATAGTCTTTCGAGATATGATCGCGCAAGCGTGTGTAACGTATTTCACTTAACTGACTGAATGAGGAAGGAAGGCTTGAAGAAAGCGATACTTACAGGATGGATAGAGGAAAAGGGAGACAGGAGAAATCAGTGCGTTACATATTTGATGGGGTTAAGCAAGTGGAGAACAACAGATTTTGGGAGAAATTTCGAATACTAAATATATTAAGAGCTAAAAGCGACAGGAAGATTTAGCGTGTCATGATCGCCTACGTCCTGAAGGTACTCGGCACATAGAAGAATAATTAAACCTGTAAATTTATTTTACTTCAAAATAACAAATTTATTTTTACTAATGGTCGCTATTTAGCGTTAGATATTTTTTTGCGTTGCCTCCATGAAGAATTTGTTTTTCCCTTTTGATCTAACTGCGCTTTGCAAATTCAGCTTCGGCTGAAAAATGTTGACCTTTCAATTCGCCTGTCAATTTTAGGAACAGCTCAAAGTCTTACGGTGTCAATATGGAGTTCTATGGAGAGAGGGCCACAACCGCTGAATTTCAGGCGCGTGCTGTATGTAGATTGCAATGTGGCCTGGGATGATAGTTATGCAAAAAAGCTTTCTCTTTTCAGATCTTATTCAATGAATGCGTTGTTTTGAGTGCTTGCAAAGGCAAATCGCTTTCGTACCTTTATTAATTTCGATGCTCCAAATTCTATCAGTGATCGCTATTTTGATCGCAATGCGAGTAGTAATACACAGGACTAATGAATGCCGTTACTCACGACCGTCATTTAGCGGATTGAAATTATGTTTAAACAAGGTTATTAAATATTGAATACATTTTTCTGCCCTTACTGTTAACGACAACACGCGATCGAATATATTACTTACCAAGCAATCCTCTTAGTCTTCCGCCAACTGCAACCAATAAAGAATGCAAAAAAACTCTTCTAAAAAAAAAAAGCCAAGTTCCGTGTGCTTCCTTGAGGGCTGAGTATATTCCCCGAGCAATAGACAACTTTTTGTTGTTTTTTGGCTAAAAAAACAAAAACAAAATAGGATCTCTAATTTAATATTTACCTGTTTGTCAGTAACTTTTTGTTGTGAATTAGTTTTCGCACTGAAGGTTAAAATCGGGCTATGTCGGATGCTAATCGACTTAACGCACCCAAAACGTTAGGAACTTGGTAATCTTCCACTGAAAGCTGACTCCTTAATATTAGGCTAACTGCCGACTAATATCAACTGCCTTAAGTCAAACTATGTCCAAACTGGAATTAACTAGTAGTTCTACTGAACTCCATAGAACTCTAAAGAACTCTCTACAACTTCTAAGAACTCTTATTAATATAGGGGTGAGAGTCCATTATCTGAGGAATAATTGTTTCACCATAAAACTTTCTCATCGACGGGGTGTGGCTTCCTTCTGTCGTTTCTACAAGTATTTTTGCGTCTTCTGCTCTGTGAAGCATGTACCTGGTATACTTATATCAGTCAGTCAGTCAGTCAGTCAGTTAAGTGCCATACGTGATACACGCTTGAGCGATCATGTCTCGAAAGAGACATGACTGACTGGGCAAAAGATTATCCCGCAGTAGGTTGCCATTGCTTTCTGCGGTAGACTGGTTGCCAACCAAGGCTATAGAACCCGATCTGTCCTGGTATTTAAGCCATAACTAGAGGGAAGAAACAAATCAATACCTTTTCCAAGGATATTTGTGCGTAAGTGAATGCAAGGAATTCAAATGGAATTGAACTCGGCTCCCCGATTTATCGTTCCGTATCGATATCGACTGCACCACAACGCACATTGTAATGAGAATATTTGTACGCATACGTAACTTTGTTGAAGCATTGATCTCTCACTCTACTGCTTCGACAACCTCTCCACCTTCGTCACCTAATAATAATAATAATAATTTTAAGTGAAAATAATGATAATAATAACAACAACAATAATGGGAAGCAAAACATCCAAACAGGCGGAATCCAAAATGAGTCAGCGATTATATGGATGAAGCCCATAATATAACATCTCTGATGAATTGAACCCTAATAAAACATGTCGGTTTAATATCTGATATTTTAATAATCGTAAAATTATGCATGTTTTTCTTTTCGTTAGAGTGACAAGAAAAGATTAAAAATAAACTGCAAGAAAACCGAATGTATAGTTATCAGCAAAAAGAGCAGCCCAAATACAGAGGGAGCATACTAAAATCAAGCAGGTACCGAAGTTTAAATAGCTGGGAAGTGTTCTAACAGAAGACGGAAAGTACGACACCGAGATCCGAAGGTGTTTTTGGAATGGCGAAAAACGCATTCCAGAAGCTGAGTAAAGTATTAAGAGACAGGAAAACTTCGCTCCAAACAAAGAAAAGAGTACTGGATTGCTATGTGATGTTAGTTCAACAATATGAAAGTGAATACTGGACAATATCATCAAAGATGTCATCAATATCATCAAAGAAATTTGTCTACAAACAAAGAAAAGTGTACTTGATTGCTATGTGGTGTCAGTTCTACAATATGACAGTGAATGCTTGACAATATCATCAAACGTGAAGAAAAAACTTGAAGCAACTGAAATGTGGTTCTACAGAAGGATGCTGTGGATATCATAGATCGAGCATGTGAGCAATGATGAGGTTTTGGAAACGATGGAAACGAAAAGGAAATTAATACTGAGCATCAGAAAAAACAGCTGAAGTTCCTGGAACTCGCAATGAGGAAAGAGGGCTTAGAGAACTTGATACTAACAGGCTACATTGAGGGAAAGAGAGAGAGAGAGAGGAAAAAGCAACGGATAACATATTTGAAGGGTCTGAGCGGGTGGATGACAGAACGGGGTCTGCGAGACGTTACAGGAGAAAGCGTGTTAAGAGCCACCAGAGATAGGGAGACGTGGAAAGCCATGATCGCCTACGTCTTGAAAGAAGAAAAAGAAATTAGTCCTTTGGTTAGTAATCACGGCCGTTGCACCCTGCCAATACCTAATGAATAATGGACTATTCCGTTTGGGAGCGTGAAAATAGGAAACTGACATATCAGTGTCGCTAATTGGTTTCACTGAAAAAGGGAATGAAAGAATGAAAGAAAGAAAGCGCAAAGGGGAGATAGAAGTGTTTAACTGTTTTAGTAAAAAAGGAAAAACTTGACAAATTCTAATCTTTTGTTTTCTACAGACTTACTTATAAATAAAGTTATAAATAAAATACTTACAAGGTTTTCGGCTATCTTGCTTAAAGTTATGCTCAAATATTTCACGATGCAATAGGGGGATTTCTATGGATAATTTATTGTTGTAGAACTTGACATGGCGTAATTCAATCATTAATTTAAGAATTGAGATTTATCAGAAAATAAAAAATAAAAATGATGAAATTTTCACGGGGATTCATAGTTATTATTATTATGTAATTTCTCATCATAATTCGATTTCTGCTATGGTCGCACTACCTACCAAATCTTCGGAAAGACCCAAGGCAGGTCATGGTATGTTATTATGGCAACATTTCATGTTTTTTCTATCTCTCATAACATCCCTAGCGTTAAACAGACAAAATTCTCCTTAGTGTGTGGACTGTATTTAACAAGACAATTTTTGTATATCTATTAAGCTGGGTTTTCCAGAATTATTTCAAAGTATTGTTTTATTCAATTTTTTATCATTCCAAGTGCCCCTACTATTATTGGTACTACTCTTGTTTTCAATTTCCACTTTTTGTCTATTTCAATTTCTAGGTCTTTATATTTTAATAGTTTTTCGAATTCCTTGTTTGGTTTGTTACAATCTGCTGGACAAGCCATATCAATTAGTAGGCAAGGTTTTGTCTTTTTAGTCTTTAACAATGATATCCGGCCTATTTGCTTTAATTGTTTTCTGCCTGTGTGGGTGGTGTAACTCTATAGAATGGTGACCTCTTCTATTTCTGTAACCGGTGCTGGGTGATGTTCATAGCAGTGTTTGTTTAGATATTTTCCAGTGCCCAGTGTAATTATTGACGATTTTTATATTCATTTGGGGCAAGTACCCGACATCCGATGTGCGTTGTGGCGCAGTGGATATCGACTCGGAACGAGAAATCGGAGAGCCGAGTTCGAATTCCAGTTGAATTCCTGGCATTCACTTACGCGCAAATACCCTTGGGAAAGGTATTAATCCGTCTCTTCCTTCCAGTTATGGGTTAAATAACAGGACAGATTGGGTTCTATAATATTGGCTGGCAACCAGTCTACCGCAGAAAGTAATGGCAACCTTCTGTGGGATAATCTTCTGTCCAGTCAGTCATGACTCCTTCGAGACATGATCGCCCAAGTGTGTATCATGTATAGTACTTAACTGACTGACCGCTGCAGTAAGTGTAGTATGCCTTATTTTGATTTATTCACCTACTTGAAATTCTATTTTGAATTTATTGGTTTACTAAAGTTTCTTGTTTCTTTCCTGTATTTTGACACAGAACGTCATCCAATCTTCTATGCTTTTCAGGTATCTTTGAAAAGCGAGTGTTTGGGTTTTAAAAGACAGTTCTAACTGAAATACTCTCATGCCTTCTTCAGATCTTGACAAATACAGCCGATCAACATCAGCCCTAGACTGATGCATGTAATGGCAAGTGAGAATCTTTTTTGTATTGATATCCATTCGTTTACTGTCAGTTATGGTTCAATTACGGATGTCGAGACTCTATTGAGGCACAAAGAAAACCAAAATATTAATGACTGATATCCTATTTTGTGAATTCAACTCGGTAATTAGCATCAGACACATACGCCTGTAATATTTTTCTTACTTTCTCTTACATTTTTGTATGTTGTATTCTATATTCTTTGCTGACTTTTAGGTATTCATAGGCTTTTACTTATTCTAGTTCCCTAATCTTTGTGACAAAATCTTGATATATTGAGTGTGCTTCTGGAAATTTTCCAATCTTTTCACTCTTTTCTTCTTTTTTCAGTTTGAGTAGATAGACTAAACTATCGCCCGGTTCACACTCCACCCACGTCTATTGAACAGGTGAAGAGGCTCATCCCTTGTTCCTTGTTTAGGATGTGGTTTCCGGCTTTCTCTTTTCCAATCTTTTCATCACTCTTTTCTCTTTTTTTCAATTGGAGTAGATAGACTAAACTATCGCCCGGTTCACACTCCACCTACGTCTATTGAACAGGTGAAAAGGCTCATCCCTTGTTCCTTGTTTAGGATGTGGTTTCCGGCTTTCTCTTTTCCAATCTTTTCATCACTCTTTTCTCTTTTTTTCAATTGGAGTAGATAGACTAAACTATCGCCCGGTTCATACTCCACCCACGTCTATTGAACAGGTGAAAAGTCTCATCCCTTATTTAGGATGTGGTCTCTGGCTTTCTCTTTTCCAATCTTTTCACTCCTACGTAGCCCCCTGCTCTTCAGTGGCGTTACCGCCTTGCTCGGTGTGATATGATTAAAAAAAAAATTCTCTATTTCTTGAATGTCAGTTTTACACAGTTATCCAATATGAAATTCATACTGATGTAATCACTTCAACATTTTACTGTATTGAGGATTTTCTGCAACTGATTATCGTTTTTTGACAAAGTGTTTGATATCATCCATGCAGAAAAGGTGATTGTATACTTTCTTTTTGTCCTTTGCATCCATCGTTATTACTGTTCAGTTTATGCGAATGGGAGATTAAAGACAGAAGAGCAACAGGAAATCTTCTTGAACGATTCCACTTCGTATATGCAGCCAATTAGTAGCAGCAGTACCTTGGTTGGATTTACGTATAATGCAGTTATCCACAATTCTGTGCTATATTCAAAGAACATTTTTATCACAAAGGAGACTTTAGACATTTCCAAAGTTTTAAGGATTTACGTATAATGCAGTTATCCACAATTCTGTGCTATATTCAAAGAACATTTTTATCACAAAGGAGACTTTAGACATTTCCAAAGTTTTAAGGATTTACGTATAATGCAGTTATCCACAATTCTGTGCTATATTCAAAGAACATTTTTATCACAAAGGAGACTTTAGACATTTCCAAAGTTTTAAGGATTTACGTATAATGCAGTTATCCACAATTCTGTGCTATATTCAAAGAACATTTTTATCACAAAGGAGACTTTAGACATTTCCAAAGTTTTAAGGATTTACGTATAATGCAGTTATCCACAATTCTGTGCTATATTCAAAGAACATTTTTATCACAAAGGAGACTTTAGACATTTCCAAAGTTTTAAGGATTTACGTATAATGCAGTTATCCACAATTCTGTGCTATATTCAAAGAACATTTTTATCACAAAGGAGACTTTAGACATTTCCAAAGTTTTAAGGATTTACGTATAATGCAGTTATCCACAATTCTGTGCTATATTCAAAGAACATTTTTATCACAAAGGAGACTTTAGACATTTCCAAAGTTTTAAGGATTTACGTATAATGCAGTTATCCACAATTCTGTGCTATATTCAAAGAACATTTTTATCACAAAGGAGACTTTAGACATTTCCAAAGTTTTAAGGATTTACGTATAATGCAGTTATCCACAATTCTGTGCTATATTCAAAGAACATTTTTATCACAAAGGAGACTTTAGACATTTCCAAAGTTTTAAGGATTTACGTATAATGCAGTTATCCACAATTCTGTGCTATATTCAAAGAACATTTTTATCACAAAGGAGACTTTAGACATTTCCAAAGTTTTAAGGATTTACGTATAATGCAGTTATCCACAATTCTGTGCTATATTCAAAGAACATTTTTATCACAAAGGAGACTTTAGACATTTCCAAAGTTTTAAGGATTTACGTATAATGCAGTTATCCACAATTCTGTGCTATATTCAAAGAACATTTTTATCACAAAGGAGACTTTAGACATTTCCAAAGTTTTAAGGATTTACGTATAATGCAGTTATCCACAATTCTGTGCTATATTCAAAGAACATTTTTATCACAAAGGAGACTTTAGACATTTCCAAAGTTTTAAGGATTCAAGAGGGTGCCATCCAATCAAAGGCTTTACATTAATTTATCCAAGCTGTGCTAAGATTTATACTATTTTTTCCTGCAATTTTTCAAGTTCATTTTATTTATTAGTAGTTGATTTTTGAAACAATACGAACCTCTTCGACATCCGTTTTGTTCCAGAGAAATAATGTTTTCATCAAGAAAATAGCTGCAGGTCAGAATTTATAAATTTATAAAGTACTGTTCAAAAGTATTAGGACAAGAACTAATTTATCTTTTATGAGGCATCAAAATAAAGTTTAAAATCACCCCTGTCCTAACACTTTTGCACAATACCGGTAGTATGCAAAAGTATTAGGACAGGGGTGATTTTCCTAAAAACCTCACTGAAATTCAAATAAGGGTGAAAGGCCAAGTAAATTGTTAATAAATATTGATCATTTAAAACTAGGTGTAAAAGAAATGTATTAAAAGAAGTTATATTTAATTCTTCTTATTTTCTGCTAAAGAAGTTATTTTGAAACTACTCTATTGAACATCTATGGGATATTTTGGATAAAAAAATGATAAATCTAATGTTACTTCGCAAGACACACCTTGGGAACAAATACAAGCTGCTTGGCAGGAGATACCATTAGATACATTGAAGAAGCTTGTGATGTCAATGCCTGACAGAATGAAGGCTGTGATCAAAGCAAAAGGCTATTATACTAAATATTAAATTTATTTTGTAACAAGTATTTTTCTTGTTAAACCATTTGTTATTGAGTAAATCAAATCAAATTCAAATTACTTTAATTAAATTGTTTATTTTCTGTCAATATACCTCATAAAAGATACAATAGTTCTTGTCCTAATACTTTTACACAGTACTGTATATATATATATATATATATATATATATATATATATATATATATATACTAGGTGCGATTGGTAAAATGACGCAATTATATTACTATTTCAAAGCAAAAGTCTATTATACTAAATATTAAATTTATTTTGCAACAAGTATTTTTCTTGTTAAAGCATTTGTTGAGTAAATCAAATAAAATTAGTTTAATTAAATTGTTTATTTTTTGTTAATATGCCTCATAAAAGATAAAATATTTCTTGTCCTAATACTTTTGCACAGTACTGTATGTTGTGGAAAGACATGTTATTAAGCTATAACTTATTTTACGATCTTCTTCACCCGTTATTTGTTGGAGACATATAATACTTTCTGTTTTAGAATGTCATTGGAATTATTAATTAACAGTGATAAAGTTTGAGCAAGAGTTTTATTGTTTGGTGACAGTTAATAGAGCCAATATTCTGATATTTCCTTATTTACTGGAGATTTTCATTTTTGGAGTGATGATACAGATTGCCTAACATAATTCTTGATTATATTTTTCTATTCTTGAACAGGTTTATCCTTCATCCATATTCTAGTTTGGCCTACTCTATAATGGGATTACATGGCTTAAGGTTGCTCCAAATATTCTCCCAGAATCTTTGCACTTCTTTAATAGATGGTGATTTTCTAATTTCTGTAACTGCTTTTCTAGTTTCCCTCTCGTCTTGAGTTCCGTTTGGAATATCTTATTTTGTTGATGGAATCCACAAAACTTTTCATATCGTCTTATTCTCCGTGACTTCAATTGCAGTTTTTAAGTATTTCTTTGATTGTTAGAATTTAATTTACTGTTTTAATTTTATATTTCTGCCTGATAATCTTGCTTTAAACGTATTGAAACATCTGAATTTATTGAAATCTCTTCTAGTATCGATAATTCACGAATGATTTTCTCAATTTCTCGCTTTAATTTTGTCTTCAAAGTGGGCTCTTTTTGTCCGTCGTATGATATTTCAGTTATCTTAACATCATGATTATTATTATTATTTTTATTATTATTATTATTAGTAGTAGTAGTAGTAGTGGTGGTAGTTGCTATGTGGTAATTTAATGTAAACTCTTAGGTGAATATGTAAGAGTCAAGTTGAAGAAAAAATTCAAGTTGTTTTGAAGTACTTCAAGAGTTTTGGAGAAAATGCAGATTTTTTTTTAAAAGACAAACGCTAGCATTTAAATTTTTTTAATATCTGTTTTTTGTAGCACATTTTAGATGTTTGTCACTTTCGTTGTTTACCTCATTCTTAAATGTCTTGTTTTTCCACACATGCACATGCGCAATCACACACCCATTTTTTGTTTTAGAGGGCACTTTCTATTATTTTTTTTTTTTTTGCTTAAATTCTTTTTTGTTAATGCTTCTTTTTTTTTCTTTCACTTGTTGCGTTGTCTTCTCTTTCTATTGCTTTTCCTTTTGATACAATGATTCCATTTTGATCGGCACTTCTTTTTTATTTTTGTATTAATTTTCTAGTTTTTTTAGAACATTCAGAATGTTTTTCTTGAATTATCAGTTAATTTAATTTTATTTTTTTATTAATCTATTTTTTTCTTTTTTTTTTTTAAACAAATTTACTGCATTTTATTTCCTCTTTATCATTTGTTCAAAATTTATTTCGCCGTTTAAAAGAATCCCGGCAAAAAAAAAAAAAATTGACATTCTTCATTTTATTTGTTACTTTTTTCTAACTTAATAATAATAATAATAATAATAATAATAATAATGTTAGATGTGAAAAACAAGCTTTTTTTAATAGCGTGTTTCGTGCGTTCTTAGTATTTTAGTATCTCCGTTTTTTTTTTTATTTACCATTCCAACTTTCTTTCATTTTGCATGTTTTTCTTCTATTCTCATTCCTTTACTGATACAGACATTACATAGCTTTACTTAATGAAGCACAAGGTCACAATTTCAAGTACACACAATGAAGATTAAAGTCGCTGTTAGCTCATTAACCATTGCACCACACTGCGTTGCCCTAACATTTATTAAACTGAACTTAACAGAGCATAATACCACAGCGTGGATCCAATATTCCACAGCAGCAAGGAGATCATTAACAATTTTTATACTAAATTTCATCCGAGAATAGACTCAAGAGCCACTCCAGGTAGTGGTCTATAGTCAAAATGATAATGATATACGTGGTATGGGAATGAATGGATAAAAAATTATAATTGAAATTAATTGTGAGAAATATAAAGGAAGATCACAATAGGTATATGTTGGTTGGTTGTTTTCATGGCATATCAACCTCGGCGGGTCATTTAATGCCAACTAAATTTTATTTATTTGTTGCTGGTAATACCTTTATCTTTTAACAATTTTTTATTGTTTATTATATAAGTTTTGTGTCTAGTAATATTTTTTTTCTTTTTCGAGTATCAAGGATCATTTTTATTTTAAGGGCAGGGTCCCCAAGTTCTACCCTTGTTATTTAACCCATAACTGGAGGAAAGGGACGGATTAATACCTTTCCCAAGGGCACCAGTGCTTAAGTGAATGAAGGGTATTCAACTGGAATTCGAACTCGGCTCACCGATTTCTCTTTCCGAGCCGATATCCACTGCACCACAACGCACATCCGTGACTAAACGCTTACAGCACCTGGTATTCCCAAGCGGTCACCCATCTAAGTACTGACCAGGCTCAACGTTGCTTAAGTTCGGTGATCGAGCGAGTACCGGCGTATTCAACGTGATAGGCCGTAAGCCCAATAGGTACATGTATTAACGTGGTTAAAATCGAATTGTTCCAGAAAACAACGAAGCGGGAGCTATTTCGACAAAGTAGTTCTTGAGGAAAAGCTGTCTGAGAGAACTAAATCACACTGGAAACTGAAGGTTTTCGTTCGATCGCCGAAGTTAAGCCGTGTCGAGTCAAGTCAGTAAATAAATGGGGGACCGCTTGGGATCACCGGATACTGTAAGTAACCTTCTACAACCCAAAATATGTTTCGGTATTACATAACTCCAAAAGTGTCGATAAGCCATAAAAAAGATCAATCAATACCTGAGTTGGAATTTTTTTCTTACATTTGAAATAGGGAGGAGATGAGGATGATTCGACTTCGTGGAAGGGGCATGGTGTAAAATTTTTAACTGACTGAACTGAAGAATGAAACCACGCACGAACGTAAGGCTAGGCTGGTAATGTTACATATGTGAGAAATATGCTTTTACAATAGCAAGGAAATTATACCAACAATGTCAGGCACAAGGCTAAGCATTCAGTGAGGAGCAAACACAAGGCAGAAGGAACCTTGTTCACGACTCGTATGCTCACCATTATTTCATAATCGGTTGAGTAAATGTTATTGGGAGAACGCTTAAGACTACATTTTATCAAAGGCATCAATTTATCTTTCAAAATCGTTATTCTCTTTTTAACAGCAATCTTATTCTTGAAATGATAATGGTAATATTAGCCGTTTCCCTCTAAGGAAACATTTGACATTCATTGACCGAAGAGACAGTACTGTTTTCAATTGAAATTTATGAAACTTTTCTCTTAAGATTTTTTTTTCAGGGAAACTGGTTTCTAAAGTCTTTCAGACATTGATGGTGCTTTACTTCCGAAACTTTTAGTTAAAGTAGTGTGGGTCCACAACATTTTGATTATATCAGTATTTTCATCAGTTACATGTGATATTCATTTTTGTTGTTGCTGCTGTTGAAACTTCTGAAACAATATGGTTTTCTGTTCATTTTTTTTGTTTTTGTTTTTTTTTATCATATCACCCCGAGCAAGGCGGGAACGCCACTGATGTGCAGGAGGCTACATAAGAGTAAAACGATTAGAGGAGAGTGAGGAGAAAGACGAACTAGTTAGAAAGGAGCAAGAGAAGGATGGGAATACAGGTGTGATGACATTTGCGAAGGTGGAGAGAAAGGAAATGATCTACAGGACAGTGTGGAAAGAAGTAGGGTCAAGTAGTTAAGAGATGAGAATTGACCTTGCATTTAAATTCCTGGAGGTTGTAGCCGTCAGAAAAGCAAGAATAAGGAAGGGAGTTCCACTGACGAGAAGTGCGGGTAAAGAAGCTGGAAGAGTAGAATTGTCGTCTGCATTTGGTTGACCTGACTGTGAATGGGTGGGACCCAGGTGCCAGTCTGGTTGCATGAGTAAACACCTGTTGCGGAGGCACCAGTGACTCAAGCTTGTTGGAACAGAAGCCATTGAAGCATTTACAGAACAAACAATGGGAAGCCACATCTCGCTGGTGGGAGAGTGGCCGCAGTCGAGCCGCCAGGTCGACACCCACCACTTCACTGATTCTCCCTTGATGTACAAAGAATATTCTTAACGAAAAAAAAAAAAAAAGAGTAACAAAAAATATGTATTGCTGTAAATTAATAATATCCTCTTAATATCCTCTTACTGTAACAATTGAAAACATATATTACGCTTTACAGTGACGAAATAATATTTCATCGTCAAACAGAACTATATAAATTTTTGTGTTAAGCTTTTGCTGTTTTACACACACACACACACACACACACACACACATATATATATATATATATATATTTTAATCATATCACCTCGAGCAAGGCGGTAACGCCACTGATGTGCAGGGGGCTACATAAGAGTTAAAAAGTGGAGAGAAAGGAAAGGATCTACAGGACGTTGTGGAAAGAAGTAGGGTCAAGTAGTTAAGAGATGAGAATTGACCTTGCATTTAAATTCCTGGAGGTTGTAGCCGTCAGGAAAGCAAGAATAAGGAAGCGAGTTCCACAGACGGGAAGTGCGGGTAAAGAAGCTGGAAGAGTAGAATTGTCGTCTGCACTTGGTTGACCTGACTGTGAATGGGTGAGACCCAGTTGCCAGTCTGGTTGCACGAGTTGTTATGTAAGGAACAAAATTAAAATGTAAATTTGATAGCAATAAAAATGAAAATAATTTTAAAGTAATTTCAATAGGAAAAAATCAGTCTTGTAATAGTAATAAATTCTTTTTTCATATAAGGAAACAATCTGCAGTCATTGGCTCATCCGCCAGCACTACTTTCATAATTGATGATGAAACTGGGACTCATTAATATGAACCAGAATCAAAAATACTGTAAATGAAATAGTGTCATCTGACCTCTCCAAAGAAAAAAAGTTCAAAGAAGAACTGATAATGGTGATATTAGCTGTTTCCCTATATAGAAACATTCGCCATTTATTGACTGAGTGGCCAGGGCTACTTTTGGTTAAAATTTATAAAAACCGTCTCCAACAGCAAATTTTAAGGCAAACAGGTTTCTCGGGTCCTGTAGCTGTTGTCACTCTTTCCTGTATTGGTGGGGGTTTCCTTCCTAATTTTCAATTTGAAGTATTTATATTATTCGGACTAATGCCCTCATCTTTGTTGCCATTTGTACAACGTTTCAGCCGTTGTACGCTTCGGCCTTCTTCAGGTGGTAGGAATTTGAACCAAACCCTTTATTACGATCACTGGGTTATATGAACTCCATACCTTAAGGACACATGGCCCGTGGATGGAGACGTTGGTTAGTTCCTGTGACTTGACCAAAAGAGTTGTGAGTTCAATACCAAGCTACAGCAGTGGTGAAGAAGTAACTTATAGGGTTAGAGGGAGATAACTCATGACTTCCAAAAGTGGCACTACTACGCAAGGAATGGAATTCATATACCCCAGTGATTGTAATAAAGGATTCGGCTCAAAATTCCTAGCACCCGAAGAAGGCCGAACTTTCGAACAAATGGCAACAGAGATGAGGACAATAATCCGAGTAATGTAAATACTTTAAACACTACCTCATCTCAGAAATATAGTGTACAATGTTAACGTTTTGATTATGACATCATTTTCTCTTTGAGTTACAGATGCTGTACAGTTTAGCTTTTGCTGCTATGGGTCGTTCTCAAGTGATGTGATTCCTGCTATTATAGGGAGTACCTTAAAATTGTCATTTCAGTAAATCAATTAATCATTAATCAATTTATTTTCAAAGGCAACATTCACTTTTGAATGATAAGAATATTCTACTTTAAATGCTGATGGTAAACTCTGAGAAATGACGGGGCGGTAACGTTACAATCTGAAGTGGAAGCAGCAATGACCAAATTTAACAGAGACAAAGCGACAGGGCCGGACATAATTGTATTTGAGATACCGGAGGATTTAGACGTTATCGGCTGAGACAAGATCATTGAAATAATAAATGAAATCTAAAGCAGCGGGGACATACCGTAAGACATAATTATTTCGGTAGCACTGTCTTAGATGCATACAAATGCGAACTCCATTGAACAATCGCATTATTTTCACACATCTACTCCTACAGCTTCTTTTCTCGCACTTCCCGCCTGTGGAACTCGCTTCCATATTCTTGCTTTCCTGACGGCTACAACCTCCAGGAATTTAAATGCAATGTCAATAGTCATCTCTTAACCACTTGACTCTAATTCTTTCTACATCACCCTGTATATCTTTTCCTTTCTCTGTACCTTTGCAACTGACATCACACCTGTATTCTCATCCTATCTAATCTTTTTACTCTTATGTAACCCCCTGCACATTAGTGGCGTTGCCGCCTTGCTCGGGGTGATACGATTAAAAAAAAAAAACATAACGAAACCGATCGTCTAAATTCTGATGAATGGAGCGTGAAGAAAAATCAGACCGGAAATAGGACAAGAACACCGTGGGTTCGTCAAAGACATTGGAACAAGGAACGCAAAAATTATTAACAGAATGTTATCAAAAAGAGCAAGCGATGCAACATTTTTTTAATCATATCACCGCAAGCAAGGCAGTTTATTGCCACTGGTGCACAGGGGGTTACATAGGAGGAAAGTTATGAGAAAGAGTGACAAGTTATAGGGGGTGTCAGGAAGTAGGTAAGAAAAGGATGAGAATATTGATAAGAGTGGAGTGGACGGAGAAAGGAGCATGAGAGAGAGGATGCAAATCAGTGAGATAGAAGATGACTATTGACTTTACATTTAAATTCTTGGAGATTGTAGATGTCGAGGAAGCAAGTAAACTGAAGGGAATTACACAGACGAAAAGTGCGATAAAAGGAGCTGTTGGAGTAGAATTTGCGTTTACATTTTATTCGTTTCACAGTAAAAGGGTAGGAGCATGTGAAAGAGGATGCAGGTTAGTGAGATAGAAGATTACTATTGACTTCACATTGAAATTCTAGCTGTCGGGGAAGCAAGTAAATAGAAGGGAATTCCTCAGGTAGGAAGTGCGAGAAAAGAAGCTGTGAAGTAGAATTTGCGTTTACATTTTATTGATTTCTCGGTAAAAAGATGGGACCTAATTGGTAATCTTGTGGCTCGAGTAAAGTCATGTATTGGGGGCACCAGAGAGCTAAGTTCAAAAACCGTGAAA